>JALDNG010003130.1:0-29743 GCA_024349245.1 Neodontobutis hainanensis | reverse complement strand
CAGAACTAATTGCCCTGACCAAAGCCTGTCAATTGGCATCTGGTAAAACAGTTAACATTTACACAGACAGTCAATATGCATTTGGTGTTCTACACAACCACGCAGCACTTTGGCGCCACAGAAAATTCCTCAAATCTGATGGCAAACCCATTTCACACAAAGATTTGATTTCTGATCTTTTAGATGCAGTGCTACTCCCATCCGCCGTGGCAGTATGCAAGTGTTCTGCACATACCTCTGCCAAAGACACAGTCTCTCTAGGTAATGCACGAGCAGACGAGCTGCAAAAGCAGCGCCACTCACACCCTATGTTGTTACATTACTCTCCCAGACAACGGATCAAACTTGCACTCACTCTGACATTGTTTCACTCTCTGATTTGGCCCGCATCTCCACTCCAGCAGACAAAGCTGTTTGGAAAAAAAAAACTGTACAAACACAAATGGTGTTTGGATGGGCCCTAATGGCAATCCATGTCTTCCTCAAGCCCTCTTCCTGCCTTTTGCAAAATTGTTACATGGCGTTGACCATGTATCAAAGGAGGGAATGAGAAAAGACCTTCAAAGACATTGGTTTACTGTGGGGTTTAACAAATTTGCTGAAGATTTTTGCTCAAAATGCTTCATCTGCTTAACCAGCAATTCTAAAGGTAACTCCTACAACAAAACAGATGTTGGAGGTCACAAACCCACCTCCAGGCCTTTTGGCCACATTTAAATGGACTTCATTGAGTTAACACCCTGCGAAGGTAAGAAATACTGTCTTGTAATAGCTGACATGTTTTCAAAGTGGGTAGAAGCATTCCCAACAAAACAAATGCACTTCTACAGTCTGTTCTACTGGACGTCTCCAGTCTGTTCTAATAATTGTCTAGAGTCTGTTCTACTGCACGTCTAGTCTGTTCTAAAGCATCTCTACAGTCTTTTCTAATGCTCGTGTAAAGTCTCAACTACTGCACCTCTACGATCTATTCTTCTGCACATCGTCAGTCTGTTCTACTGCACATCTACAGTCTGTTCTAATGCACATCTACAGTCTGTTCTAATGCACATCTTTAGTCTGTTCTAATGCTCGTCCACAGTCTATTCTAATGCACATCTACTGTCTGTTCTAATGCAAGTCTATAGTCTGTACTACTGCTCATCTACGGTCTGTTCTAGTCTAGATCTACAGTGTGTTCTAATAAACGTCTACAATCTGTTCTACTGCACATCTACAGTCTGTACTACTGCACTTCTACAGTCTTTTCTAATGCTCATCTACAGTCTGTATTACTGCACCTCTACAATCTGTTCTAAAGCATGTCTAGAGTGTTTTCTAATATTCATATAGAGTCTGTTCTAAAGCTCGTCTTTAGTCTGAACTACTGCACCTCTACAGTCTGTTCTAAAGCATGTCTACAGTGTTTTTAATACTCATATACAGTCTGTTCTTATTCTCGTCTACAGTCTGTACTACTGAATCTCTACAGTCTATTCTTTTGCATATTGTCAGTCTGTTCTACTGGACGTTTACAGTCTGTTCTAATGCTTGTCTACAGTCAGTTTTAAATCCAATCTAGAGTATGTACTACTGCTGCTCTAAAGTCTGTTCAACTGCATGTCAACAGTCTTTTCAATCGCACCTGTACAGTCTGTTTTAATGCCAGTTTACAATCTGTACTACTGCTCTACTACAGTCTCTTCCACTGCATGTCTACAGTCTGTTTTACTGCACATCTACAATCTGTTCTAATGTACATCTACTGTCTGTTCTAATGCAAGTCTATAGTCTGTCCTACTGCTCGTCTAGAGTCTGTTCTATTGCACATCTACCGTCTGTACTACTGCACTTCTACAGTCTGTTCTAATGCTCGTCTACAGTCTGTATTACTCCACCTCTATAGTCTCTTCTAAAGCATGTCTAGAGTTTTTCTAATACTCATATACAGTCTGTTCTAATGCTCGTCTACAGTCTGAAGTACTGCACCTCTACAGTCTGTTCTAAAGCATGTCTACAGTGTTTTTTATAATACTCATATACAGTCTGTTCTAATGCAAGTCTATAGTCTGTACTACTGTTCATCTACAGTCTGTTTTACTGCACGTCTACAGTCTGTTCTGATAAACGTCTACAGTCTGTTCTACTACACATCTACAGTCTCTACTACTGCACTTATGAAGTCTGTTCTAATGCACATCTACAGTCTGTTCTAATCCATGTCTATAGTCTGTACTACTGCTCATATACGGTCTGTTCTAGTGCAGGTCTACAGTCTGTTCTAATAAACGTCTACAATCTGTTCTACTGCACATCTACAGTCTGTACTACTGCACTTCTACAGTCTTTTCTAATGCTCATCTACAGTCTGTATTATTGCACCTCTACATTCTGTTCTAAAGCATGTCTAGAGTGTTTTCTAATACTCATATACAGTCTGTTCTAATGCTCGTCTACAGTCTGAACTACTGCACCTCTACAATCTGTTCTAAAGCATGTCTAGAGTGTTTTCTAATACTCATATAGAGTCTGTTCTAATGCTTGTCTACAGTCTGTTCAACTGCACCTCTACAGTATGTTCTAATGCCAGATTAAAGTCTGTACTACTGCTCTATTACAGTCTCTTCCACTAAAGTCTGTTTTACTGCACATCTACAATCTGTTCTAAAAATGTCTACAGTCTGTTCTACTGCACATCTACAGTTTGTACTACTGCACTTCTACAGTCTGTTCTAATGCTTGTCTACAGTCTGTATTTCTGCAACCTCTACAGTCTCTTCTAAAGCATGTCTAGAGTATTTTCTAATACTCATAAATAGTCTGTTCTAATGCTCATTTACAGTCTGAACTACTGCACCTCTACAGTCTGTTCTAAAGAATGTCTACATTTTTGTCTAATACTCATATACATTCTGTTTGTAATGCAAGTCTATAGTCTGTACTACTGCTTATCTACGGTCTCTTTAAGTGCAGGTCTACAGTCTGTTCTAATAAACGTCTACAGTCTGTACTACTGCACATCTACAGTCTGTTCTAATGCTTGTCTACAGTCTGTATTTCTGCAACCTCTACAGTCTCTTCTAAAGCATGTCTAGAGTATTTTCTAATACTCATAAATAGTCTGTTCTAATGCTCATTTACAGTCTGAACTACTGCGCCTCTACAGTCTGTTCTAAAGAATGTCTACATTTTTGTCTAATACTCATATACAATCTGTTTGTAATGCAAGTCTATAGTCTGTACTACTGCTCATCTACGGTCTCTTTAAGTGCAGGTCTACAGTCTGTTCTAATAAACGTCTACAGTCTGTACTACTGCACATCTACAGTCTGTTCTAATGCTTGTCTACAGTCTGTATTTCTGCAACCTCTACAGTCTCTTCTAAAGCATGTCTAGAGTATTTTCTAATACTCATAAAAGTCTGTTCTAATGCTCATTTACAGTCTGAACTACTGCGCCTCTACAGTCTGTTCTAAAGAATGTCTACATTTTTGTCTAATACTCATATACAATCTGTTTGTAATGCAAGTCTATAGTCTGTACTACTGCTCATCTACGGTCTCTTTAAGTGCAGGTCTACAGTCTGTTCTAATAAACGTCTACAGTCTCTACTACTGCACATCTAAAGTCTATTCTAATGCACATCTACTGTCTGTTCTAATGCAAGTCTATAGTCTGTACTACTGCTCATCTACGGTCTGTTCTAGTCTAGATCTACAGTGTGTTCTAATAAACGTCTACAATCTGTTCTACTGCACATCTACAGTCTGTACTACTGCACTTCTACAGTCTTTACTAATGCTCATCTACAGTCTGTATTACTGCACCTCTATAATCTGTTCTACAGCATGTCTAGAGTGTTTTCTAATATTCATATAGAGTCTGTTCTAAAGCTCGTCTTTAGTCTGAACTACTGCACCTCTACAGTCTGTTCTAAAGCATGTCTACAGTGTTTTTAATACTCATATACAGTCTGTTCTTATTCTCGTCTACAGTCTATACTACTGAATCTCTACAGTCTATTCTTTTGCATATTGTCAGTCTGTTCTACTGGACGTTTACAGTCTGTTCTAATGCTTGTCTACAGTCCGTTTTAAATCCAATCTAGAGTATGTACTACTGCTGCTCTGAAGTCTGTTCAACTGCAGCTCTACAGTCTGTTCTAATACTCATCTACGGTCTGTTCTACTGCACGTCTACAGTTTCTTTTAATAAACGCTCTACAGTCTGTTCTGCACATTTACAGTCTGTACTACTGCACTTCTACAGTCATTTCAAATGCTTGTCTACAGTGTGTATTACTGTATCTCTACAGTCTGTTCTAAAGCATGTCTACAGTGTTTTCTAATACTCATATACAGTCTGTTCTTATGCTTGTATACAGTTTGTACTACTGCACCCCTACAGTCTATTCTTCTGCACATTGTCAGTCTGTTCTACTGGACGTTTACAATCTGTTCTAATGCTCATCTAAAGTCTGTTCTACTGCACATCTAGAGTCTATTGTAATAATTGTCTACATTCTGTACTACTGCTTCTTACAGTCTTTTCTACTGCGCATCTACAGTCACTTCTAATGCAGGTCTACAGTTTATACTTCTGCATATCTACAATCTGTTCTATTGCTTGTCTACAGTCTGTTCTAATGCCCAATAAAAGTCTTTACAACTCCACCTCTACAGTCTGTTCTACTGCATGTCTACAGTCTGTTCTACTGCACGTCTTCAGTCTGCTCTATTGCAAGTCTACAGTCTGTTTTACTGCACATCTACAGTCTGTTCTAATGCACATTTACAGTCTGTTCCTATGCAAGTATACAGCCTGTACTACTGCTCAACAACAGTCTGTTCTACTGCACGTCTACAGTCTGTTCTACTGCACCTCTACATTCTGTTGTAAAGCATTTCTAGTAGTGTTTTCTAATACTCATATACAGTCGGTTCTACTGCTCGTCTACAGTCTGAACTACTGCACCTCTATAGTCTGTTCTAAAGCATGTCCACAGTGTTTTCTAATACTCATATACAGTCTGTTCTAATGCTCATCTACAGTCTGTACTACTGCACCTCTACAGTCTATTCTTCTGCACATTGTCAGTCTGTTCTACTGGACGTTTAAAGTCTGTTCTAATGCTCGTCTACAGTCTGTACAACTGCACCTCTACAGTCTGTTCTAAAGCATGTCTAGAGTGTTTTCTAATACTCATATACAGTCTGTTCTAATACTCGTCTACAGTCAGTTCTAAAGCCAATCTAGTGTCTGTACTACTGCTGCTTTGAAGTCTTTTCAACTGCAAGACTACAGTCTGTTTAATTGCACCTCTACAGTCTGTTCTAATGCCAGTTTACAGTCTGTACTATTGCTCTACTGCAGTCTGTTCTACTGCATGTCTATAGTGTTTTCTAATACTCATCTACGGTCTGTTCTACTGCACGTCTACAGTCTGTTTTAATAAATGTCAACAGTCTGTAGTACTGCACCTTTACAGTCTGTTGTAAAGCATTTCTAGTATTGTTTTCTAATACTCATATACAGACTGTTCTAATGCTTGTCTACAGTCTTTACTACTCCACCTCTACAGTTTGTTCTACTTCTCCTCTACAGTCTCTTCTACTGCAGGTCTACAGTCTGTTCTACTGCAAGTCTACAATCTGTTCTACTGCTCGTCTACAGTCTGTTCTACAGTAAGACTAAGGTCTTCAGTCTCTTCTAATGCACATCTACAGTCTGTTCTAATGCACATCTACAGTCTGATCTACTGCACGTCTACTGTCTGTTCTAATAATTATCAACATTCTGTACTACTGCAACTCTACAGTCTCTTCTACTGCACATCTACAGACTGATCTACTGCATGTCTACAGTCTGTTCTAATGCCAGTTTACTACTCTACTGCAGTCTATTCTAATGCACGTCTACAGTCTGTTTTAGTGCACATTTACAATCTTTTCTAATTGTCAGTCTGTTCTACTGGACCTTTACAGTCTGTTCTAAACCTCATCTACAGTCTGTTCTAAAGCCAATCTAGAGTCTGTACTAATGCTGCTCTGAAGTCTTTTCAACTGCACTTCTACATTCTGTTCTACAGCACGACTATAGTCTGTTCTAATGCACAGTCTTTTCTAATGCACTTCTACAGTCTGTTCTACTGGAGCCTCCAGTCTGTTCTAATAATTGTCTAGAGTCTGTTCTACTGCACGTCTACAGTCTGTTCTAAAGCATCTCTACAGTCTTTTCTAATGCTCGTGTAAAGTCTCAACTACTGCACCTCTACGATCTATTCTTCTGCACATCGTCAGTCTGTTTTACTGCACATCTACAGTCTGTTCTAATGCACATCTACAGTCTGTTCTAATGCACATCTTTAGTCTGTTCTAATGCTCGTCCACAGTCTATTCTAATGCACATCTACTGTCTGTTCTAATGCAAGTCTATAGTCTGTACTACTGCTCATCTACGGTCTGTTCTAGTCTAGATCTACAGTGTGTTCTAATAAACGTCTACAATCTGTTCTACTGCACATCTACAGTCTGTACTACTGCACTTCTACAGTCTTTACTAATGCTCATCTACAGTCTGTATTACTGCACCTCTATAATCTGTTCTAAAGCATGTCTAGAGTGTTTTCTAATATTCATATAGAGTCTGTTCTAAAGCTCGTCTTTAGTCTGAACTACTGCACCTCTACAGTCTGTTCTAAAGCATGTCTACAGTGTTTTTAATACTCATATACAGTCTGTTCTTATTCTCGTCTACAGTCTATACTACTGAATCTCTACAGTCTATTCTTTTGCATATTGTCAGTCTGTTCTACTGGACGTTTACAGTCTGTTCTAATGCTTGTCTACAGTCAGTTTTAAATCCAATCTAGAGTATGTACTACTGCTGCTCTGAAGTCTTTTCAACTGCATGTCAACAGTCTGTTCAATCGCACCTGTACAGTCTGTTTTAATGCCAGTTTACAATCTGTACTACTGCTCTACTACAGTCTCTTCCACTGCACGTCTAACGTCTATTTTACTGCACATCTACAGTCTGTTCTAATGTACAACTACTGTCTGTTCTAATGCAAGTCTATAGTCTGTCCTACTGCTCGTCTACAGTGTGTTTCTTTTGCACATCTACCGTCTGTACTACTGCACTTCTACAGTCTGTTCTAATGCTCGTCTACAGTCTGTATTACTCCACCTCTATAGTCTCTTCTAAAGCATGTCTAGAGTTTTTCTAATACTCATATACAGTCTGTTCTAATGCTCGTCTACAGTCTGAACTACTGCACCTCTACAGTCTGTTCTAAAGCATGTCTACAGTGTTTTTATAATACTCATATACAGTCTGTTCTAATGCACATCTACAGTCTGTTCTAATGCAAGTCTATAGTCTGTACTACTGCTTATCTACAGTCTGTTCTACTGCAAGTCTACAGTCTGTTCTAATAAACATCTAAAGTCTGTTCCACTGCACATCTACAGTCTGTTCTAATGCTCGTCTACAGTCTGAACTACTGCACCTCTACAATCTGTTCTAAAGCATGTCTAGAGTGTTTTCTAATACTCATATAGAGTATGTTCTAATGCTCGTCTACAGTCTGTTCAACTGCACCTCTACAGTCTGTTCAAATGTCAGATTAAAGTCTGTACTACTGCTCTATTACAGTCTCTTCCACTAAATTCTGTTTTACTGCACATCTACAATCTGTTCTAATGTACATCTACTGTCTGTTCTAATGAAAGTCTACAGTCTGTCCTACTGCCCATCTACAGTCTGTTCTACTGCACGTCTACAGTCTGTTCTAAAAATGTCTACAGTCTGTTCTACTGCACATCTACAGTTTGTACTACTGCACTTCTACAGTCTGTTCTAATGCTTTTTCTACAGTCTGTATTTCTGCACCTCTACAGTCTCTTCTAAAGCATGTCTAGAGTATTTTCTAAAACTCATAAATAGTCTGTTCTAATGCTCATTTACAGTCTGAACTACTGCACCTCCACAGTCTGTTCTAAAGAATGTCTACATTTTTCTAATACTAATATACAATCTGTTCTAATGCAAGTCTATAGTCTGTACTACTGCTCATCTACGGTCTCTTTAAGTGCAGGTCTACAGTCTGTTCTAATGAACATCTACAGTCTGTTCTAATGCACATCTACAGTTTGTTCTAATGCACATCTACAGTCTGTTCTAGTGCAGGTCTACAGTCTGTTCTAATATACGTCTACAGTCTCTTCTTCTGCACATCTACAGTCTGTACAACTGCACTTCTATAGTCTTTTCTAATGCTCGTCTACAGTCTGTATTACTGAACCTCTAAAGTCTGTTCTAAAACATGTCTAGAGTGTTTTCTAAAACTCATATAGAGTCTGTTCTAATACTCGTCTACAGTCTGAACTACTGCAGCTCTACAGTCTGTTCTAAAGCATGCCTAGAGTGTTTTCTAATACTTATATACAGTCTGTTCTAATGCTTGTCTACAGTCTGTACTACTGCATCTCTACAGTCTATTCTTCTGCACATTGTCAGTCTGTTCTACTGGACGTTTACAGTCTTTTCTAATTCTCATCTACAGTCTGTATTACTGCACCTCTACAGTCTGTTCTAAAGCATGTTTAGAGTGTTTTCTAATACTCATATACAGTCTGTTCTAATGTTCGTCTACAGTCGGAACTACTGCATCTCTACTTTTTGTTATAAAGCATATCTAGAGTGTTTTCTAATACTTATATAGAGTCTGTTCTACTGGACGTTTATAGTCTGTTCTAATGCTCGTCTATAGTCAGTTCTAAAGCCAATCTAGAGTCTGTACTACTGCTGCTCTGAAGTCTGTTCACCTGCACCTCTACAGTCTATTCTAATGCCAGTTTACAGTCTGTACTACTGCTCTACTACAGTCTCGTCCACTGCACGTCTACAGTCTGTTTTACTGCACATCTACAGTCTGTTCTAATGTACATCTACTGTGTGGTGTGAAAAGCTTGATGATGAACAAGATGGCGCTGCCCTGCTGGCGACATGGAGGAGGGCTCCTGCTGCATATTGTTTGTTTACTCACTACTCGTTATGTTTCCGTTTATGTTCCCGCTTTACGCCGGTATCCAGTGGGCACACTGGGCAAGACATACGGTGACAGTGACTCGTGCTCTAAACTGTTTACTTTATATATGCGACATGAGACGGAGGGAAATGGAGCGGATAGCAGTGGCGTGGCTAATCCTGTCTGGCCAGTTCATCCAATGTTTTGCGGATGGGATTATCAACCAGCTAACGACAGCCAAACCGAGCTGCTGGCACTGCAAGACGGCGGAGTTCTACCATCGGCAGGACTACTCGACGACGTGCCCAGGAGTTATATCGGCATCACGGCGCAGGTCATCGTCACGATGGAAAGGCGAGGAAGAGGGGCAAGAGAGGCGGCTTGAGACAGCGCACTCGGAGGGCTAGTAAGCTACCGCTGCCTCCGATGCTGCTTTGTAACTCCTGCTCCCTGAGAAATAAGCTGGATGAACTGCGCCTACTGGCCAGGGGTTGCTATGAATACCGTGAGTCAGGCCTAATGATTTTCACTGAGACTTGGTTTAGTAAAGATGTACCAGACAATTTCGTAAAGGTAGACGGGTTTTCTCATGTACGCCTGGACAGAGATGCAAATTCGGGCAAAGTAGGGGGAGGAGGAGTATGTATTTATATCAAAGACAGTTGGTGTTCAAACTTTGCAATAAGAGACAATATATGCAACCCAGACTTGGAGCTATTGTGTGTTACTTTACGTCCACACTATCTGCCAAGAGAATTTAGCAACATTTTTGTGTGCGCTGTTTATGTCCCACCAAGTGGGAATGCCAACAGAGCAGCAAATCAAATTGCTGACTGTGTTCATCGTCACCTACAAAACAAACCTGACGCCCCAATACTGATACTAGGGGATTTTAACCACAGCAGCCTGAACAAGAGTCTACCTGGTTTCTATCAATATGTGAAATGCAACACCAGGAAAAATAACATCCTTGACAAGTGCTATTGAAATGTCAGGGATGCTTATACAGCCAAAGCTAAACCTCCCCTTGCCAACTCTGACCACAATGTAATTCATCTGCTACCTACATATCGGTCAGTTTTTAAGTCCAGCAGACCAGAAATCCGAACTGTAAAGGTGTGGTCGGATGATAAGATTGAAGAACTGAAAGGATGTTTTCTTTTGACTGACTGGGATGTCTTTTTTAGGGAGGCGGACATTGACAGGGCAACAGAATCCATAACTGCCTACATCTCCTTTTGTGTTGACTCCATCATTCCACAGAAAACTGTTAAGATATATCCGAACAATAAACCTTACATAACAAAAGATATTAAGGAGTGTATCAAGTGGAAAAAGTCTGCCTTTAAACTTAGTGATACAGATGGAGTCAAAACAGCTCAAAAAGAGCTAAATAAACTTATGAGAGCAGCTAGGCTGCAGCACAAGGAGCGGGCAGAACAGAACTTGTCCATGTTTAACTCCAAGAAACTGTGGGACTCAATTAGAGGAATGACAAACATGGAGGCTAAAAGGAAGCCCCTGTTTGCTCAGGATGAGAGTTTTAAAGCAAATGCACTGAACCAATTTTATATGCGTTTTGAATCTGACAACAATAGGGACTGCTGTGATGTTTTAGATAATGTAAACTGTACTGTGAAGGACAGGATTTCTATAGATCCACATGCGGTAACAAAGGTTTTTAAATCAATGCACCTGGAAAAAGCGACGGGCCAGACAATATGTCCACTTTTTTTAAAGACATTTGCAGAGGAACTGTCTCGGTATGGCACCAGCTGTTCCAACTTTCTATTGACAAACATGTTGTTCCTGAGATCTGGAAAAAGTCCACTATAATTCCAGTTCCAAAAAAGTATGTCCTCAGGAGGACAACGACTATAGACCTGTTGCATTAACTTCCAATGTTTTTAAGGGCCTGGAACGACTTATGTTAAATGTACTTCGCTCAGAGGTGGAGCCAGTATTAGACAAATATCAGTTTGCATATACAAAGAAACGAAGTACAAGTGATGCCATATCAACTATAATGCACCTTACATTGAAGCACCTTGAATTCCCAGGCGCATATGCTAGACTGCTCCTTATTGATTTTAGCTCTGCTTTTAACACAATTCAGCCACATATTCTCCTAAGAAAATTAGCCCTTCTGAATGTAAATCCATTTTTAATCAGGTGGTACCACTCATTTCTTACTAAGAGGCCACAGCAGGTGAAGTTTAATTCCTCCTTATCAAATACAGAAATATGTAGTACTGGTGCCCCTCAGGGATGTGTCAGTTCACCATTTTTGTTTATTCTGTATACAAATGACTGTGTTAGTTCTGAGCCTAATCAATATGTGGTGAAGTTTTCGGATGATACAGCTGTTCTTAGTCTGCTCACAAAGAACTCTGACTCATCCATTCACAAAGATGCTGTGGACAGGTTTGTGGAATGGTGCGATAATCATAAACTACAGATTAACACCTGTAAGACTGTAGAAATGCTCTTTGATCCCAAATCAATTGGTGATCGAAGCCCTGTGACGATACATGGCAATAACATTACTCAACAAAATTCATGCAAGTACCTAGGCATTCACATTGATAGTGACCTGAGCTGGCAGACACAAGTAGCCACTGTGTGCGCCAGAATTCATCAGCGTCTCCACTTTTACGCAGACTGCGGTTGTTTGGTGTCAGTAAAAACAAGACAAGACAAGACAAGACATTTATTTTTGTATAGCCCAATATCACAACAACAGCCGCCTCAAAGGGCTTAACAGACTGTACTAGACAACATCCCCTGTCCTTAGACCTTCCATCAGGGTGAGGAAAAACTCCAAAAAAACCCAGCCGGGAAAAAAGAGAAACCTCAGGGAGAACCACAGAAGGAGGGATCCACTCCCAGGACGGACAGGCCGTGCAAAAATGTGTCCAGGACAGTTGAAAAAAAAAAAAAAAAAAAAATACATAAAAATACAAAACATATTCACAAAAAACATTTATGTTGACAGCGTCCAGTGTCCACTCTGTCTGTGTATGTAAGGTGGATGGGACCTCAGCCATTATCAAGGTAGATGAAAGATGAGCTGTGGGTCCTCACACTGGAGCAGAGTCAGGGGGGGGTGGGGCAGTACACATCACCCAGCAGATCAGAGGTTTGCGTCCACCCTAGGAGGAGGTAGAAAGGAGAAAAACAAAAGTGCTAAATACTACTGATAATAGGCAGATGTAATAATAATATCAGCGGTTGAGTGTGTACCTACAGCTACAACCAGTGTGAACCTAACCCTATGATCAATCAGTCTCCATACGTTTGGTGAAATAAGTAAGTTTTGAGTTTGCTTTTGAAAATCTCAACAGAGTCAGATCGCCGCACTTCCACCGGGAGCCCATTCCACAAAAATGGGGCTCTATAAGAAAAGGCTCTGTAGCCAGCAGACTTCTTCTTTATTCGAGGAAGTTGAAGGAGGCCAGCGTCCTGAGAGCGAAGGGTACGAGCTGGAGTATACCAGGTGATAAGGTCAGATAGGTAAGAGGCGCGCGTCCACAAAGGATTTTATAGGTTAACAAGAGAACTTTGAAATCAGCTCTAACATGAATAGGAAGCCAGTGTAATGAAGCCAGGACCGGAGTAATGTGATCAAACTTCCTGGTCTTTGTTAAAAGTCTGGCGGCTGTATTTTGGACCATTTGTAGACTGTGAGTACTTTTCTTCGGCAGTCCAGAGAATAACGCATTACAGTAGTCCAGCCTGGATGTGACAAATGCATGAATGAGAATTTCAGCATCAGCTAAAGAGAGGCAGGAGCGAATTTGTGAGATATTCCGCAAGTGAAAAAGCCCAATTTAGTGACCTCACTAATGTGCTGCTGCAGAGATAGTGTGGGGTCAAAAATTACACCGAGGTTCCTCGCAGTTTTTCCGTGCTCCAACACACAGTTGTTGATTGAGACAGTAAGATTGTTGAACTTGTGCCGATGACTGGCAGGACCAATTAACAAGAGCTCTGTTTTATCCGCGTTCAAATGGAGGAAGTTTTGAGACATCCATGTTTTAATTGAAACGAGGCAGGCCTCTAGACGCATGATGTCAGTAGTATTATTTGCTTTTATTGGTAGATACAGCTGTGTATCATCGGCGTAACAGTGGAAGTTCACTCCATAACTTCTGATGATTTGTCCCAATGGTGTAACATATAGTGAAAAAAGTATGGGACCGAGCACAGACCCTTGTGGCACACCGAACTTCACTGGTGCCGTGGAGGAGAAGGATTTATTAAAAGAGACAAAATGAGACCTATCACACAGATAGGATTCTAACCAAGAAAGAGCAGAACCAGAGATGCCAAAAACATCTTTAAGTCTGTTGATTAGCACTGCATGATCAATCGTATCAAATGCAGCACTGAGATCCAGCAATAACAGTAGAGCCGATGAGTCCTCGTCCATCTGAAGGAGGAGATCATTTGTCACTTTAACTAAAGCTGTTTCAGTGGAATAAGAGGCCCTAAATGCAGACTGAAATGGCTCGAGGAGGTCATTTTCTGATAGATATAGAGTAAGTTGTTTTAGCACAACTTTTTCGAGGACTTTAGATAGAAAAGGTAAATTGGAGACAGGACGGAAATGATTTAGGCATCCAGGATCCAGAGTAGGTTTTTTGAGCAGGGGTTTGACCACAGCCTGTTTGAAAAGGGAAGGAACGGTGTCAGTAGACAGGGACAAGGTTATAATGTTTAACATAATTTGCCCCACATAGGGCCACAGTTCTTTAAGCTGTTTTGCTGGGAGGATATCCAGGAGACACGTAGTTGCTTTACATGAAGAAACCACCTTTGTCAGTGCATCGAGGGAAACAGAATCTAAGACTGAGAGACGAGAGGTGGATCCAAGTGAATGGGACCCGGAGCCAAAGAAGACAAAAACAAAATATTATCCCTGATATCTTCAATTTTATGATTAAAGAAATCTAAAAAGTCTTGTGCACCAAAGGGAGAGGAGTCTTCAGTTGTTATTGGTTGGAAAAGTTTAGCAACTGTTCCAAAGAGAAACCTAGGGTTATGCCGGTTTTCTCCTATAAGAGATGAAAAATAGGTAGTCTTTGCAGTGCTGAGGGCATGCTTATAGGTGTTTACACACAAACACCACTTTTGATAATTTAGATTTGTTTTTGACTTGCGCCATTTGCGTTCAAAACTCCTGCAGGCCTGTTTCAAAGCCCGCGTTTCCTCGTTATACCATGGCGTAGGTCGTCTGGTTGGTCTGGGCTTTGTCCTGAGGGGTGCCACTGAGTTGGTGATGGCTGAGAGGGTAGCATGGACCTCCTCTGTGTAGGCCTCTACTGAGTTTCCAGTTGGAGTTAAATTAGGAAGAACATCTGTCAGCCGTGTGGCAATCATTTCCATTGCAGCTGCGCTAAAATTCCGTGTAGACACTACGCATTTGTCTGAATTTGAGGGAAATGTGTAACTTATCTCGAACTCTACCAGTGAGTGATCTGAGACAGCAGATGAAAGAGAGGAGACAAAGAGATTGGAGACATCTATTCCCGAGCCAAAACAAGATCAAGATAGTTTCCACTAATGTGTGTGGGCTCATGAACAAACTGGTTGAAAGACATGGTCGCAAGCAGTGATTGAAATGCTCTGGCCAGAGGATCACACTCCTTATTTAGATGAATATTAAAGTCTCCAACTAGAAGGATGTTATCAGCATGGGTTATTAAGTCCGAGAGGAAAACTCCAAACTCATCCAAGAAAGAAGAGTAGGGACCCGGAGGGCGATAGATTACAGCTAAATAAAATGGCTTCCTTCTGTTTATTTGAGAAGAAATATGTTTAATGAGTAACACTTGAAAGAGTTAAATTTCGGCTGTGATGATGTACCTGTAAAGCAAAATGCAGCTTTATAAATGGCTGCAACACCACCACCAAGTTTCGACGTCGACCTACCTGTGCATACGCATAATCAGGGGAGAGGCTTCATTTAGTGGCAGAAAAACATTTGGCCTAAGCCATGTTTCACAAAGACAAAGTAAATCCAAGCTATGAGAAGCAATAAGATCATTAATTAGGAGTGCTTTGGAGGATAGAGACACATTCAGGAGACCGATCTTCAGTCTTGATGTAGAGCAGACATTTGAAGGCTGGTCCAGTGGAGAGATAGCGACAGGAAAAAGTTGTCGAGCTCTAACAATTCTGCTTGGTTTAAAAGATTGCCTCTGAGTTATAATAACATGAGGACAGGATGCTTTTGGGTCACTGACTCTGTGAGTTTTCAGATGTGTTTGAGGACTAAATAACAGATTTAGGCAGTAGACATCAGGATAACACGGCCTAACCAGACAACTAAAAGCTTCTACATTATCCAGTTCCACACCCGCACTATCATGACTAGCAGGTTCTCTAATTCCTGCGACCTGCTGAGATTCCTTGTGTCAAATGCACCGAATGCACCTGTCTATATTACTAGACAAAATGGCAGCACCATGTCCAGTAGGATGCAGGCCGTCTGCCCTCAGCAGGCCTGGGCGGCCCCAGAAAGAAGGCCAGTTATCCACGAAACCATAACCTTTCTGACTACAATGCCGGGCCAGCCACCGGTTCATGGAAACTAATCTGCTATACTGTTCATCACTACCCCTTACGGGGAGGGGGCCAGAGACAATTAATCGATGCCGACTCATCTTGTTCCCTAGTTCAAGAGTCCTGGCTAGGCTATCTTTGGTTACCTCTGACTGCCTCATTCTCACATTATTGGTGCCGACATGAATAACTATCTGCTTGTATGTAGTGCCAGTATGTGTCTGAGGAAACTCTCCCTCCCTGTGTGATGTCAGCACCTAAGATTAGCCTCTATGTCGGAAGCTCTGGCCCCGGTAAACAGTGGACAATGGCTGGCGTCTCGAGTCTAACATTGCGGGTAATGGAGTCTCCTATCACCAGAGTGCGATGCTTGCTCAGGTTGGCAGGCGCAGAGGAAACAGGCCGGTGATCAGCGCGACAAGCGGACTTGAAAGCGCCAAAACCGGTTCGCGGTCAGAGGGGGTGACCGCGACAGGGGCGGACAACCGAAGACTTCCCCCTGCCTGCACGCCTGCGCCGCCGGACCGGCTCAAACATATCACTCTTTGCAACAACTGCCGAGACAGTTGAGCCACAACTAGAGCTATCGCTAGCAGGACTGCTATCAGTCCTGCATCTGATACTATCAGGAAACCCTGACACATCTAAAGTAACCAAACCCTGTCTATGCTGATCTAGCTGCTCTAACTCACAAACACGTCTCTCTAATAGAGACAACCTATCTAGTAATACCGAACAAGAATGGCAAACCATTGCCACAAGCAACAACAACACAGAATAGCTTAGCTAAGCTAGTGTATATACAGCTAAGTCAAGCCAACAGTTCACAACTCACAATGATAAATTCAAACAAACACACACAGCAGTACTAACCACAAGTTAAACAAAAACTATGTAAACACAACAAAAACTAACCACCAGTAAGACAACAATGGTAACAAACAAACAATCGAGGTTTAATCAGGCTAATTCAAACGCTAAAAACCCGCTAGAATGCTAGCTAGCACTAAGCAGTGCCCTGTTCAACAGTTCACAACTCACAATGATAAAATCTAACACACACACACAGCAGTACTAACCACAAGTTAAACAAATACCTCTGTAAACACAACAAAACTAACCACCAGTAAGACAACAATGGTAACAAACAAACAATCGAGGTTTAATCAGGCTAATTTAAACGCTAAAAACCCGCTAGCATGCTAGCTAGCACTAAGCAGTGCCCTGTTCAACAGTTCACAACTCACAATGATAAATTCTAACACACACACACACACACACAGGAGTACTAACCACAAGTTAAACGGAAAACTCTGTAAAACACAACAAAAACTAACCACCAGTAAGACAACAATGGTAACAAACAAACAATCGAGGTATAATCAGGCTAATTCAAACGCTAAAAACCCGCTAGCATGCTAGCTAGCACTAAGCAGTGCCCTGTTCAACAGTTCACAACTCACAATGATAAATTCTAACACACACACAGAGCAGTACTAACCACAAGTTAAACGGAAAACTCTGTAAAACACAACAAAAATTAACCACCAGTAAGACAACAATGGTAACGAACAAACAATCGAGGTATAATCAGGCTAATTCAAACGCTTAAAACCCGCTAGCTGGCTAGCTAGCACTAAGAGAAGTGCCCTGTTCACAAAACGGCAGCAACTCTAGTACTAAACTCTAGCAGAAATATAACCAGAATAACAATGTATGAGGTGTGGTGCACAGTTAAAGTGTTGACAATGTTTAAGAAATAATTAATACGTAACTTTAGGACAATGCCAGGAGAGATACACTCGCCTGATTGTTAGCGCTCACTGGGATGCGTCAATGCGTCACTGGGATGCGTCCAAATGCTGCATCTTTTACTACTGCCACGCACTTTCGTCATTCAAAACATAATGTTAATTTTTATAGGGCAGCAATAGAGTCTATTTTACGGTATGGTATCACCAGTTGGTTTTGTAATCTGAGTGTTAAACTTAAATCACAGATTCTCAACCTGGTCAGAGTAGGGCAGGATTATGGGTCACCCCCTCAACCCCTAAGAACTGTTCAACGACGCTGTCCGTACTCAGGCAAAAACATTCTAAATGACAGTTCCCATGTTTTGTGCAGCGAATACTGCAGATGCCCTCAGGAGAAGATACAGGGTCTCCTTATGTAAATACAACAGGTTCAAACACTCTTTTGTCCCAGTGTCAATTAAGCTCATTAATGAGCAAATGTAGGAGGTTTTTATCAGAACTGTAACATGTACCAGCAAATTCGATCAGTAATTTTAAATATGTATAGCATTTCTAGTGTGTGTTCGAATGTGTATCAGTACTGTATTGTGCATCCCATTCATGCACTAGCACTTTACTGTGTATCGCACTTTAACATGCACTAGCACTTTACTGTGTATCGCACTTTAACATGCACTAGCACTTTACTGTGTATCGCACTTTAACATGCACTAGCACTTTACTGTGCATGCCACTTTAAATGTGTAACTGTAATTGCAATGTACTTCAAGTATTGAAGCTTTGATCCTCTTGCACTTTGGTCCCATCTGGTTGCCAGTTATGTACCCTCTCCTTTGTTGGATGTTTATGTTTTATGTTGTTTATATGTTTTTATATGTCTGTCTATGCAGCAGTACCCTGTCTCTAAACCAAATTTCTCCCAAGGGAGACGAATAAACAAACTTGAACTTGAACTTGAACTGTTCTAATGCAAGCCTACAGTCTGTACTACTGCTCATCTACAGTCTGTTCTACTGCACGTCTACAGTCTGTTCTAATGCACATCTACAGTCTGTTCTAATGTAAGTCTACAGTCTGTACTATTGCTCATTTACTGTCTGTTCACCTGCACCTCTACAGTCTGTTCTAATGCCAGTTTACAGTCTGTACTACTGCTCAACTACAGTCTGCCCACTGCATGTCTACAGTCTGTTCTACTACACATCTACAGTCTCTACTACTGCACTGTTCTAAAGTCTGTTCTAGTGCACATCTACACTCTCTTCGTCTACAGTCTGTACTACTGCATTTCTACAGTCTATTCTTCTGCACATTGTCAGTCTGTTCTACTGGATGTTTAAAGTCTGTTCTAATGCTCGTCTACAGTCAGTTTTACAGTCTGTTCTAATGCAAGTCTATAGTCTGTTTTACTACTCATCTACGGTCTGTTCTTTTGCAGGTCTACAGTCTGTTCTAATAAACGTCTACAGTCTGTTCTACTGCACATCTACAGTCTGTTCTAATGCAAGTCTACAGTCTGTATTACTGCTCATCTACAGTCTGTTCTAAAGCATGTCTAGAGTGTTTTCTAATACTCATATACAGTCTGTTCTAATGCATGTCTACAGTCAGAAATACTGCACCTTTTACAATCTGTTCTAAAGCATGTCTAGAGTGTTTTCTAATACTCATATACAGTCTGTTCTAATGCTTGTCTACAGTCTGTACTACTGCATCTCTACAGTCTATTCTTCTGCATATTGTCAGTCTGTTCTACTGGACGTTTACAGTCTTTTCTAATTCTCATCTACAGTCTGTATTACTGCACCTCTACAGTCTGTTCTAAAGCATGTTTAGAGTGTTTTCTAATACTCATATACAGTCTGTTCTAATGTTCGTCTACAGTCGGAACTACTGCACCTCTACATTTTGTTATAAAGCATATCTAGAGTGTTTTCTAATACTTATATAGAGTCTGTTCTACTGGACGTTTATAGCCTGTTCTAATGCTCGTCTATAGTCAGTTCTAAAGCCAATCTAGAGTCTGTACTACTGCTGCTCTGAAGTCTGCTCAACTGCACGTCTACTGTCTGTTCACCTGCACCGTCTACAGTCTGTTCTAATGCCAGTTTACAGTCTGTACTACTGCTCTACTACAGTCTCGTCCACTGCACGTCTACAGTCTGTTTTACTGCACATCTACAGTCTGTTCTAATGCATCTACAGTCTGTTCTAATGCACATCTACAGTTTGTTCTAATGCACATCTACAGTCTGTTCTAGTGCAGGTCTACAGTCTGTTCTAATATGTCTACAGTCTCTTCTTCTGCACATCTACAGTCTGTACAACTGCACTTCTATAGTCTTTTCTAATGCATGTCTACAGTCTGTAAATTACTGAACCTCTAAAGTCTGTTCTAAAGCATGTGCAGAGTGTTTTCTAAAACTCATATAGAGTCTGTTCTAATACTCGTCTACAGTCTGAACTACTGCAGCTCTACAGTCTGTTCTAAAGCATGCCTAGAGTGTTTTCTAATACTTATACAGTCTGTTCTAATGCTTGTCTACAGTCTGTCTACTGCATCTCTACAGTCTATTCTTCTGCACATTGTCAGTCTGTTCTACTGGACGTTTACAGTCTTTTCTAATTCTCATCTACAGTCTGTATTACTGCACCTCTACAGTCTGTTCTAAAGCATGTTTAGAGTGTTTTCTAATACTCATATACAGTCTGTTCTAATGTTCGTCTACAGTCGGAACTACTGAACCTCTACATTTTGTTATAAAGCAGATCTAGAGTGTTTTCTAATACTTATATAGAGTCTGTTCTACTGGACGTTTATAGCCTGTTCTAATGCTCGTCTATAGTCAGTTCTAAAGCCAATCTAGAGTCTGTACTACTGCTGCTCTGAAGTCTGCTCAACTGCACGTCTACTGTCTGTTCACCTGCACCTCTACAGTCTGTTCTAATGCCAGTTTACAGTCTGTACTACTGCTCTACTACAGTCTCGCCCACTGCACGTCTACAGTCTGTTTTACTGCACATCTACAGTCTGTTCTAATGTACATCTACTGTCTGTTCTAATGCAAGCCTACAGTCTGTACTACTGCTCATCTACAGTCTGTTCTACTGCACGTCTACAGTCTGTTCTAATGCACATCTACAGTCTGTTCTAATGTAAGTCTACAGTCTGTACTACTGCTCATCTACAGTCTGTTCTACTGCACCTCTACAGTCTGTTCTACTACACGTGTACAGTCTCTACTACTGCACTTCTAAAGTCTGTTCTAATGCAAATCTATAGTCTGTTTTACTGCTCATCTACGGTCTGTTCTACTGCAGGTCTACAGACTGTAAACGTCCAGTAGAACAGACTGACAATGTGCAGAAGAATAGACTGTAGAGATGCACTAGTAAAGACTGTAAACGCGCATTAGAACAGACTGTATATGAGTATTAGAAAACACTCTAGACATGCTTTAGAACAGACTGTAGAGGAGCAGTAGTTCAGACTATAGACTAGCATTAGAACAGACTATATATGAGTATTAGAAAATACTCTAGACATGCTTTAGAACAGACTGTAGAGGTGCAGTTGTTCAGACTGTAGACGAATTAGAACGGACTGTAGATGTGCAGTAGTATAGACTGTCGACAATTATTAGAACAGACTGTAGACTTGCAGTAGAACAGACTGATGATGCTGCAGAAGAATTGACTTTAAAGGTGCATTACTACAGACTGTACACGAGAAATAGAACAGACTGTATATGAGTATTAGAATAGACTGAAGACATGATTTTAGAACAGACTGTAGAGGTGCAGTAGTACAGACTCTAGACAAGTAGTAGTACATACTGTCGACTTGCATTAGAACAGACCGTAGATGTGCATTAGAACAGACTGTAGAGGTGCAGTTCAACAGACTGTAGACGTGCAGTTGAACAGTCTTCAGAGCAGCAGTAGTACAGACTCTAGATTGGCTGTAGAACAGACTGTAGACGATCATTAGAATAGACTGTAAACGTCTAGTAGAACAGACTGTCAATGTGCAGAATAATAGATTCTAGAGGTGCAGTAGTACAGACTGTAGATGAGCATTAGATCAGACTGTATATGAGTATTAGAAAACACTGTAGACATGCTTTAGAACAGACTGTAGAGGTCTAGATGTACAAACTGTAGACGAGCATTAGAACAGACTGTAGAGGAACAGTAGAACAAACTGTAGAGGTCGAGTAGTAAAGACTGTTATTGGGTAATAGAACAGACGATATTCGAGCAATAGAACAGACTATAGATGTGTGGTCGTACTGCATTAGATCAGACTGTGGACGAACATTTGAACAGACTATAGACATGCATTAGAACAGACTGTAGATGTGCAGTAGAAGAGACTGTAGACAATTATTAGAACAGACTGTAGACATGCAGTAGAACAGATTGTAGATGTGCAGTAGTATAGACTGTAAGAAGCAGTAGTACAGAATGTAGACAATTATTAGAACAGACAGAAGACGTGCAGTAGAAAAGACTGTAGACGAGCAATAGAACAGACTGTAAACGGTAGAACAGACTGACGATGTGCAGAAGAATAGACTGTAGTGGTGCAGTAGTACAGACTGTAGACGAGCATTAGAACAGACTGTATATGAGTATTAGAAAACACTGTAGACATGCTTTACAACAGACTGTAGAGGTGCAGTAGTTGACTGTAGATGAGCATTAGAACAGACTGTATATGAGTATTAGAAAACACTAATAGAAATGCTTTACAACAGACTGTAGAGGTGCAGTAGAACAGACTGTAGACGTGCAGTAGAACAGACTGTAGTTGAGCAGTAGTACAGACTGTATACTTGCATAGGAACAGACTGTAAATGTGTATTAGAACAGACTGTAGATGTGCAGTAGAATAGACTGACGATGTGCAGAAGAATAGACTGTAGAGATGCAGTAGTTGAGACTTTACACGAGCATTAGAAGACACTGTAGATGTGCAGTATAAGAGACTGTAGAGGTGCAGTAGTACAGAATGTTGACAATTATTAGAACAGACTGTAGACATTCAGTAGAACAGACTGTAGATGTGCATTAGAAGAGATTGTAGACGTTTATTAAAACAGACTATAATCGTGCAGTAGAACAGACTGTAGACGTACAATAGAACACACTGTAAAGGTGCAGTTAAAGATACTGTAGACGTGCAGTTGAAAATACTTCAGAGCAGCAGTAGTACAGACTATAGATTGGCTTTAGAACTGACTGTAGACAATTTTTAGAACAGACTGTAGATGTGCAGTAGAACAGACTGTAGATGAGCAGTAGTACAGATTGTAGACTTGCATTAGAACAGACTGTAGATGTGCAGTAAAACAGACTGTAGACGTTCAGTAGATCAGACTGCAATAGAGCAGAGGTACAGACTGTAAACTGGCATTAGAACAGACTGTTGAGGTGCAGTTAAAAAGACTGTAGACGTGCAGTTGAACAGACTGTAGATGTTCATTAGAACAGACTGTAGACATACAATAGAACAGACTGTAGACAAGCATTTTAACAGACTGTAGACGTCCAGTAGAAAAGACTGTAGATGTGCAGTAGTACAGACTAAAGACGTGCATTAGAACAGACTATGAGCGAGCATTAGAACAGACTATAGACTGTAGACGTTTATTAGAACAGACTGTAGACGTGCACTAGAACAGACCGTAGATGAGCAGTAGTACAGACTATAGACTTGCATTAGAACAGACTGTAGATGTGCATTAGAACAGACTGTAGAGGTGCAGTTAAACAGACTGTAGAGGTGCTGTTGAACAGACTTTAGAGAAGCAGTTGTACAGTCTCTAGATTGGATTTAGAACAGACTGTAGATGAGCTTTAGAACAGACTGTAAACGACCAGTAGAAAAGACTGACAAAAAGAGACTGTAGACGACCATTAGAACAAACTGTAGATGTGCAGTAGAAGAGACTGTAGAAGTGCATTAGTAGAGAATGTTGACAATTATTAAAACAGACTGTAGACATGCAGTAGAACAGAATCTAGACAATTATTAGAACAGACTGTAGACATCCAGCAGAACAGACTGTAGATGTGCATTAGAAACGACTGTAAACGTTTATTAAACAGACTATAGTCGTGCAGTAGAACAGACTGTAGACGTGCAATAGAACAGACTGTAGAGATGCAGTTGAACAAACTGTAGACGTGCAATTTAAAAGGCTTCAGAGCTGCAGTAGTACAGACTCTAAATTGGCTTTAGAATAGACTGTAAATGTCCAGTAGAACAGACTGACAATTAGAACAGATTGTAGATGTGCAGTTAAACAGACTATAGACATGCAGTAGAACAGACTGTAGACTTGCATTAGAACATAATGTAGATGTGCATTAGAACAGACTATAGATGTGGAGTAAAACAGACTGTAGATGTGCAGTAGAATAAACTGCAGTGGAGCAGTGGTACAGACTGTAAACTGGCATTAGAACAGACTGTAGACATGCAGTAGAACAGACTGTAGAGGTGCAGTTGTACAGACTGTAGACGTGCAGTAGTTCAGACTGTAGATGAGCAGTAGTACAGACTGTAGACTTGCATTAGAACAGACTGTAGATGTGCATTAGAACAGACTGTAGATGTGCAGTAGTACAGAATGTTGATAATTATTAGAACAGACAGTAGATGTGCAGTAGAACGGACTCTAGACAATTATTAGAACAGACTGTAGACCTCCAGTAGAACAGATTGTAGATGTGCATTAGAACAGACTGTAGATGTGCATTAGAAGAGACTGTAGACAATTATTAAAACAGACAATAGTCATGCAGTAGAACAGACTGTAGACAAGCAGTAGAACAGAATGTAGATGTGCAGTAGAACAGACTGTTGAGGTGCAGTAATACAGACTGCAAACGAGCATTATACAGACTGTAGAAGTGCAGTAGTACAGACTGTAGATATGCAGTAGAACAGAATGTAGACGTTTATTAGAACAGACTGTATACCTGCAGTAGAACAGACTGTAGATGTGCATTAGAAAAGACTGTAGACGTTTATTAAAATAGACTATAGTCGTGCAGTAGAACAGACTGTAGACGTGCAATAGAACAGACTGTAGAGGTGCAGTTGAACAGACTGTAGATGTGCATTAGAACAGACTGTAGATGTGCATTAGAAGAGACTGTATACAATTATTAAAACAGACAATAGTCGTGCAGTAGAACAGACTGTAGACAAGCAGTAGAACAGACTGTAGATGTGCAGTAGAACAGACTGTTGAGGTGCAGTAATACTGACTGCAAACGAGCATTATACAGACTGTAGAAGTGCAGAAGTATTGACTGTAGACGTGCAATAGAACAGACTGTAGAGGTGCAGTTGAACAGACTGTAGATGTGCATTAGAACAGACCGTAAATGTGCAATAGAACAAATTGTAACCTTGCAGTAGAACAGACTGCAGAGCAACAGTAGTACAGACTCTAGATTGGCATTAGAACAGACTGTAGACGTGCAGTAGAAGAGATTGTAGAGGAGAAGTAGAACAAACTATAGAGGTGGAGTAGTAAGGACTGTTATTGGGCATTAGAACAGACTGTATTCGAGCAATAGAACAGACTATAGATGTGCAGTAGAACAGACTAACGATGCTGCAGAAGAATAGACTTTAAAGGTGCATTAATAGAGACTCTAGACGAGCATTAGAACAGACTGTATATGAGTATTAGAATAGACTGTAAACATGCTTTAGAACAGACTTTAGTGGTGCAGTAGTACAGACTGCAGACTTGCATTAGAATATACGGTAGATGTGCAATAGAACAGACTGTAGACATACAATAGAAGAGACTGTAGAGGTGCAGTTGTACAAACTTCAGAGCAGCAGTAGCACAGACTCTAGATTGGTTTTAGACAGACTGTAGACGAGCATTAGAAATGACTGTAAACGTCCAGTAGAACAGACAATGTGCAGAAGAATAGACTCTAGAGGTGCATTACTACAGACTGTAGATGAGCATTAGAACATACTCTATATGAGTATTAGAAAACACTGTAGAAATGCTTTAGAACAGACTGTAGAGATGCAGTTGTATAGATTGTAGACAAGCATTAAAACAGACTGTAGAAGTGCAGTACTTCAGACTGTAGATGTGCAGTAGAAAAGACTATAGCGGTGCAGTAGTACAGAATGTCGACATTTATTATTGCCCTGTATTACTGCACCTCTACAGTCAGTACTAAAGCACATCTACAGTCTGTTCTAATGCGTCCACAGTCTATTCTTATGCAGGTCTTTAGTCTTTACTACTGCACATCTACAGTCTGTTCTATTGTACGCCTACAGTCTTTTCTACTGCACATCAACAGTCTGTTCTAATGCTCGTCTAAAGTCTGTACAACTGCACCTCTACAGTCTGTTCTACTGCATGACTACAGTCTGATCTAATTCCATTTTACAGTCTGTACTATTGCTCTACTGCACTCTATTCTACTGCACGTCTACAGTCATTTTTACTGCATCTACAATCTGTTCTAATTGTCAGTCTGTTCTACAATCTACAGTCTGTACTAATTCTGCTCTGAAGTCTGTTCAACTGCACGTCTACAGTCTGTTCAACTGCACCTCTAAAGTCTGTACTACTGCACTTCTACAGTCTGTTCTAATGCTCGTCTACAGTCTGTATTACTGCACCTCTACAGTCTGTAATAAATGCATGTCTACATTTTTTCTAAAACTAATATACAGTCTGTTCATTTGCTCATCTACAGTCTGTACTACTGCAGCTCTAGAGTCTATTCTTTTGCACATTGTCAGTTTGTTCTACGGACGTTTACAGTCATTTCTATTGCTCGTTTAAAGTCTGTTCTAAGGTAATTCTAGAGTTTGTACTACTGCTGCTCTGATTTCTGTTCACCTGCACGTCTACAGTCTGTTTTACTGCATATCTACAATCTGTTCTAATTGTCAGTCTGTTCTACTGGACGTTTACAGCCTGTTCTAAAGCTCATCTACAGTCTGTTCTAAAGCCAATCTAGAGTCTGTACAACTGCTGCTCTGACATCAGTTCAAATGCACATCTATAGTCTGTTGAACTGCACGTCTACAGTCTGTTTTACTGCACATCTACAGTCTGTTCTAATGCACATCTACAGTCTGTTCTAATGCAAGTCTACAGTCTGTACTACTGCTCATCTACAGTCTGTCCTATTGCACATCTACAGTCTGTTCTAATAAACGTCTACAGTCTGTTCTACTACACATCTACAGTCTGTACAACTGCACCTCTACTGTCTGTTCTACTGGCTGTCTACAGTCTGTTCTAATGCCATTTTACAGTCTGTACTACTGCTCTACTGCACTTCTACAGTCTGTTCTACTGCACGACTATAGTATGTATTAATAAATGTCTACAGTCTTTTCTAATGCACATCTACAGTGTGTTCTTGTGGAAGTCTACAGTCTGTTCTAATAATTGTCTAGAGTCTGTTCTACTGCACGCCTACAGTCTCTTCTAATAATAGTCAAAATTCTGTACTACAGCACCTCTACAGTCTCTTCTACTGCACATCTACAGTTTGTTCTAGTGGTCGTCTACAGTCTGTACTACTTCACCTCTACAGTCTGTTGTAAAGCATGTCTACAGTCTTTTCTAATACTAATGTACAGTCTGTTCTAATGCTCGTGTAAAGTCTTAACTACTGCACCTCTACAGTCTATTATTCTGCACATCGTCAGTCTTTTCTAATGCACATCTACAGTCTGTTCTAATGGACAACTACAGTCTGTTCTAATGCACGTCTATAGTCTGTTCTAATGCTCGTCCACAGTCTGTTCTAATGCAGGTGTTTAGTCTGTACTATTGCACATCTACAGTCTGTTCTACTGGACGTAAACAGTCTGTTATAATGCTCGTCTACAGTCTGTTCTATTGTACGTCTACAGTCTCTTATAATGCTACTTTACAGTCTGTACCTCTGCTCTACCGCATTTTGTTCTACTGCACGTCTACAGTCTTTTTATAAACGTCTATAGTCTATTCTAATGCATATCTACAGTCATTACTTCTGTACTTCTAAAGTCTATTCTAATGATCATTAACAGTCTGTTCTAATGCAAGTCTACAGTCTGTGCTACTGCTCATCTACAGTATGTACTACTGCACTTCTAAAATCTGTTCTAATGCTCATCTGCAGTCTGTATTACTGCACCTCTACAATCTGTTCTAAAGCAAATCTATAGTGTTTTCTAATACTCATATAGAGTCTGTTCTAATGCTCGTCTACAGTCTGAACTACTACATTTCTACAACTTGTTCTAAATCATGTCTACAGTGTTTTCTAATACTCATATACAGTCTGTTCTAATGCTCGTCTACAGTCTGTACTACTGCACCTCTATAGTCTATTCTTCTGCACTTTGTCAGTCTGTTCTACTGGACATTTACAGTTTGTTCTAATGCTTGCCTACAGTCTGTTCTACTGCACGTCTACAGTCTGTTCTACTGCATGTCTGCAGTCTGTTCTGATAAACGTATACAGTCTTTTCTACTACACATCTACAGTCTCTGCTGCTGCACTTCTAAAGTCTGTTTCTAATGCACATCTACAGTCTGTTCTAATGCAAGTCTATAGTCAGTACTACTGCTCATCTATGGTCTATTCTAGTGCAGGTCTACAGTCTGTTCTAATAAACGTCTACAGTCTATAGTCTGTTCTAATGCTCGCCCACAGTCCGTTCTAATGCAAGTCTATAATCTGTACTACTGCTCATTTACAGTCTCTTCTAATGCAAGTCTACAGTCTGTACTACTGCTCATTTACGGTATGTTCTACTGCAGGTCTACAGTCTGTTGTAATAAACGTCTACAGTCTGTTCTACTGCACATCTACAGTCTGTACTACTGCACTTCTACAGTCTGTTCTAATGCTCGTCTACAGTCTGTATTACTGCACGCCTATAGTCTGTACTACTGCACATCTACAGTCTGTTCTAAAGCATGTCTAGAGTGTTTTTAATACTCATATACAGTCTGTTCTAATGCTCGTCTACAGTCTGAACTACTGCACCTCTACAATCTGTTCTAAAGCATGTCTACAGTGTTTTCTAATACTCATATAAAGTCTGTTCTAATGCTCGTCTACAGTCTGAACTACTGCAACTCTACAGTCTGTTCTAAAGCATATCTACAGTGTTTTCTAATACTTATATACAGTCTGTTCTAATCCTCATCTACAGTCTGTACTACTGCACCTCTAGAGTCTATTCTTCTGCACATTCTCAGTCTGTTCTACAGGTTGTTTACTGTTTGTTCTAATGCTCGTCTACAGTCTCTTCCAAAGCCAATCTAGAGTCTGTTCTACTTCTGCTCTGAAGTCTATTCAACTGCACATCTACAGTCTGTTCAACTGCACCTCTACAGTCTTTTCTATTGTTAATAGATAATAATTGTCTAGAGTCTGTTATACTGCACGTCTACAGTCTCTTTTAATAATTGTCAACTTTCTGTACTACTGCACCTCTACAGTCTCTTCTACTACACATCTACAGTTTGTTCTAATGGTCGTCTAGAGTCTGTACTACTGAAACTCTACAGTCTGTTCTAAAACATGTCTACAGTCTTTTCTAATACTCATGTACAGTCTGTTCTAATGCTCGTGTAAAGTCCCAACTACTGCCCTCTACAGTCTATTCTTTTGCACATCTACAGTCTGTTCTAATGCACATCTACAATCTGTTCTAATGGAATTCTCCAGTCTGTACTACTGCTCGTCTACAGTTTGTTCTACTGCAAGTCTACAGTCTGTTCTAAAAACGTCTACAGTCTGTACTACTGCACATCTACAGTTTGTACTAAAGCTTGTCTAGAGTGTTTTCTAATACTAATATACAGTCTGTTTTAATGCTCATTTACAGTCTGTACAACTGCACCTCTACTGCCTGTTCTAAAGCATGTCTAGAGTGTTTTCTAATACTCATATAGAGTCTGTTCTAATGATCATCTACAGTCTGAACTACTGCACCTCTACAGTCTGTTCTAAAGTTCATCTACAGTCTGTTCTAAAGCCAATCTAGAGTCTGTACTACTGCTGCTCTAAAGTCTGTTCAACTGCACGTCTACAGTCTGGTCTACTGCACATCTACAGTTTGTTTTAATGCTCGTCTACAGTCTGTACTACTGCACCTCTACAGTCTCTTCTAAAGCATGTCTACAGTCTTTTCTAATAGTCATGTACAGTCTGTTCTAATCCTCGTGTAAAGTCTCAACTACTGCAACTCTTCAGTCTATTCTTCTGCACCTCGTCAGCCTGTTCTACTGCACATCTACAGTCTATTCTAATGGACATCTACTGTATGTTCTAATGAAAGTCTACAGTCTGTACAACTGCTCATCTACAGTCTGTTCTACTGCACGTGTACAGTCTGTTT
>JALDNG010003129.1:0-29847 GCA_024349245.1 Neodontobutis hainanensis | reverse complement strand
GAGATTTCTTGGCCAGTTCTGCTGTGTTTTCAGTCCAGGAGAGGTCCTCTGCGATGTGCACACCCAGGAACTTGGTGCTGTTCACTCTCTCCACAGTCGCACCGTTGATGGTCAGAGGAACATGCTGAGTGTGCGCTCTCCTGAAGTCAACAACAATCTCCTTCGTCTTCTCCACGTTCAGAGAGAGCTTGTTGTCACTGCTGGTGCTGGATGTGTTACTGCAACCCTTACTGCCTGAGGTAATGTTATGTTGTGAAAATGAAACTGGGTGACAGAGACTACTTGATTTTCACACCTGACCGCTGGCGTGACACACGCCTTTGCCATGTGAACATGTTAAAATCTTATTATGACCGAAATGACTCGTCCTTGGTGGTGGCAGACACTAGTCTGCAGCGTTGCTCGGGTTGAGAACACTGAGACCCGTATTCATTTGCGGGCTTGTCGGGAGCTGTCCGCATGCGGTGGCGAGACAGCTCAACACGCTGCAAATGAAGAAAGCACCAGCAAATAAAGAAAACATCTTCATCAGTTTGACAACACGCGCTGCAAAGGTTCACAACACATGCAAATACAAAAGCGCTGCAAATGACACAGACCACAACGGAAATGTTTTAAGGGGACTCATTTGAGTGACGAACAATATATTTAGATATAATATCCAAACGACAAAGCAATTATACGATCATGATCTAAAAGTGAAAAAAAAAAAAAAACTTACCTTATATGTCAGTGTAGTGTCTCTCGTACCAGGAGGAACCAACACCTCTCAGAGGACCACAGAATTTACAACTCGAACTTTTAAAGACTCTTCCTTTTGTTTATCCAGGCCAAGGACAGATGAGGAGATTCAATTCACGTCTTCTTGCTAATCCTCTCCAGATGTTCGTATGTTGTGTTAAAGAGTTCACGCAAGAGTGAAATTATATTTACAGCTTTATTTTTCAGTACTTCAAAGGACAACGTAGGTGCTATCTGTTGGCCGACCAGACCCCGGCACCAGAATTGACATTTAAATATACGATTTGTGTATTGAGACACACCAGACCTGAGAAAGGAATGCCTTTGTTCGGGATTCTCAAAATGACTGAACAGTGCGCTCTGCTGGACAAGCAGAGAAACAACGCTGCATCGGAACCCCAGCCAAAGTGATTACTCTAAAATGTAACCGTGTATTAAAGATTGTTCGTAACTATGCAAACCTCACCGTTTTCCCTTAACAGGATCCAACAGGACAAGAAACATAACGATGTTACTCTGTTTTACTTTGCATAAGTGTGTTGTACAATAAAAACTAATTATTAATTTGTTTTCAGAAAATGACAAAGAATATATATGTGTTTGATATCTAAATGTTCGTAAAGACATTTCATATACAGATATGATACAATGCAGGAGCAATACGTTTTAAAAATGTGTCTAAGTTTATTTTACTTGATGGAACAAGAAAGTTATCTCAGGATCCCAAACTTTCAGTAAACGCCCTCTTCACCAAACGTGTGTAAACACACCCTTTTGCGTCTCTTACAAAAGAGTCGGCGGCAAAGCGAAATCGCTCTCTCAAGTTCCTCTCAAGCTTCTTAAGCTCAAGCTTTTACCTCTTAAACTCTCTTCACGCTCTTTCTTAAGCTTAACTTTCGCCGATTTTTCCTCGCAACTCTAAAGTCTTCTAGCCGCAGCACACACCGTGCCGACGTAAATTTTTATCCTTTTGAAGATCCAACACATTTGATTTTTGTTTGAAAAACTTCTTATCCACGGAATTACATCACTTCCTCGCGGAAGAAACTTTTGTAGTTTTGAAAGGCTTTTTGACGCTACGAAAGAAAGTCTTTGTTAAATCCAAAAGACATAGTTTTGTCTTGTAGCGGACTTCAGTTTAAAGACTTTATTCGCAACCGCTGGTAAAGTTTACTTTACCCTCAAGGACAATCACAGGACGCCGCTTTGTTGCTAAGGCGCCGCCTTAAACCAGCTCAAGCAGCGTGGACACGTGCTGCCTTCTGTTGCCGGAAACCAGCCGCGACCGGGAATCTCAAGCCTACCTTTGGGACTGATCGGAACCGCACTGCTGGTGCCAAATTACCGGATAAAGAGTGAGTGAGCACGTGACACAAGAGAAAGCTTGGCGTTATAAACCTGTGTAATTACGTCCAACAGTACCTCTTTCCTTTTCACAATCTTCAAATAGCCGTCAATAGTCCCCTTTCTGTTAAGCCATTTAACGGCCCCGTTGCTCTGTAACCACTCCGATTAAATCGCTTAAAATTAAAATAGAATTAAACTCATCTTGTTCCATCAAAGGTATAACCATTGTACCATCGTCAATCAATGTTTTATTTTCATCATTTGCCTAATTATCCCTTTATGTCCTTTCCACTGTTATTATTCATATTTTAACCTGCATAATCTTTAATAAAACCCCATAAAGACATTTCTTGTTTCATTGTTTAATTAAGATTAAATCGAAAACGAGTTTAGAATTCATTCCTTCAGTATTGAGACTTATCAAACATAATCAGTTTCCTTAGAACTGTTAAAACTAAGGTGGTGCCGAAAGAAATTAATATTTTCATAAAAAAATATTAATTATTAATTTTCATAATTCATATTCATATTAATTATTCATCAACGAGACCATATTCACTACATCAGTGACAACACTGACAACAACGCGACAGGCGAGTAAACAATAAGCAGGTCCCATTAGGGGTTCACTCAAAGGAGTCTCCTTAAAACATTTTCGTTGTGGTCTGTGTTATTTGCAGCGCGTATTTGTATTTGCATGTGTTGTGAACTTTGGCAGCGCGTGTTGTCAAACTGATGAAGATGTTTTCTTTATTTGCTGGTGCTTTCTTCATTTGCAGCGTGTTGAGCTGTCTCGCCACCGTAGTCCGGTGCTGAACGCTCCAAGCCGCAAATTAGCAGCTGGTAAGCAAGAGCTGTCTGGTGCTGAACGCCCGAGCCGTGAATTAGTTTAGCGGCTGGTAAACAAGAGCTGTCCGGTGCTGAAATTGAAAATGACTCGTGGTCCGGGCTTTGACTCAGGGTAAATTTTCCAACCCAGAGGCGTTAAATAGTTTGTCAGTTTTATTGTTCCACCTTTTAGATTCTCAGCAGAATGAAATGATGAATGTAATTCAGTCCAATAGGTCACTGTTTGCTGATGTGCCCTCTCAGACTCATGTGCTCAGTCATGATATTGATGCAGGTTCCTTTAACTGAACGCGCCAATTACACCTGATGACTTCCTTCAGTATTCTGTTATGGCCTTTGGCATGTGTAATGCGCCCGCCACATTTCAGAGGCTTATGCATGTAGAGTTGTCTGTATTGTCTTTTGTGAAGCATATCTTGATAACTTGGTGGTTTGTTCATCTTTGTGAGTGGAGCACATTACAGTACAAATTAACAGTTAACTTGTCAAAATGTGAGTTTGGGCAAGCAACAGTGACCTATCTTGGAAAAAGGGAGGGGGGAGGTCAAGTGCGTCCAGTTCAAGCACACTTGCTGTGTGAAAAACCACAGGAGATGATGACGACGCATCTGAGCAAAGTTTGCATGAAAGGAAATGCAACCAAAGAACAGCAGAAGGAGGCAAAGAGAGCCAAGGAGTCTGCGAAGGTGTGGCCACGGCAAGCCCGGAGCTGGGACTACAAGGAAATGCTCAAACGTTACCCCTACAAACCGTCTAGGCTGGCTCTTCTGAAAGAGCTCCTCCAAAGAAAGTTTTGTGGCTAATGCTTCTAACCGAGCAGACCTGGAGTACGAAGAGAGGCTCACCAGCACGGCTGCCGTTCCCACAGCCAGTGAACCTTCTGTAACAGCCGGTGTCAGCTCTCGAGCGGCCGGTGTCAGCTCTCGAGCGGCCGGTGTCAGCTCTCGAGCGGCCGGTGTCAGCTCTCGAGCGGCCGGTGTCAGCTCTCGAGCGGCGGGTCAGCTCTCGAGCGGCCGGTGTCAGCTCTCGAGCGGTTGGTGGCGTCTCGGTGGTGGAGGATAGCAGCTCCGAAGGCAGCACCACCCATCCAAGCGACCGAACATGGCAAAAGTAAGTTCTAAACCTCGCACATCAGTCCAGAAACTGTGAACAAACTGCAAGGTTTGAGCTCATTTTCTTCTGTCTGTATTTTTTCAGAGATCAAGCTCAGTACAGCATAAATGTCAGGGTCAAGATGACACAAATGGGGCTCTACGAAAGCTCTACTTCAAGAGCTACTTGATCAACACCCTGCTGGTCCCAAACTGCCAACGTCTCCAGGATGCTGTGGTACATCCAGCCAAGTGGGGATGAAGTCAGCTTGGACTTCCTGCTAAAGTCCACTGAGACCAAAGATTACCTCACCATTCTGAACTATATCAAAAACATGATCCGGTTTGTTCAGTGTTTGAAGACCCACCTGAGCTTGGCTGCAGCAGATCCTGACTTCTACAGGAAGTGCCAAGCCTACATCGACCTCCTCGCTTCCATCAGAAAGCCAGTGGCCAAGTCCAACAGCAAGGTCATGTGTAAAACGAGGTCAGTTGCTAATCTGCTTTCCATTTGTTTTTCTTTAATGACTTCCTCCATGTTGATAGTACTTATGTGCTGGCTGTACATATGGGGTTATGTGATACAGACATGTGTAGTTCTCCGCGCATTGTGGTCTTGTATGTCATTCTAGGTATGACCGGTTCGCAGAGGGCGAGAAGAGCCTTCAGGAGTGCCAGGCCGTCCTCCAGAAGGCCAAGAAAGACATGCTGTCCATTTATGGGAGTCTACTGGAAGGTGACCACATGGCTTCAGAGGAAAAGACCATGTTCCGGTATTACTGTGAAGCAATCCTGATCCTCGGCCACTTCCAGAGACCAGGAGCATTGGAGGGAATAACAGTAAGTGTCAGTAAGACCTCAGTTTTTGTGGGGTTCAGCCTAAACAGATTATATTAGGTAGTCTGCAAAGAGGACGTTTATGTCTGTGTTTTTTTGTTTTTGTTTTTATGGACAGCAGAGTGGGACGAGAAAAATTCTGGTGGAAAGGTGTGTGTTGCAGTAAGTGAACACAAGACTGCGACAATGCAGATCACCGTGTTTGCCCTCACAATGGAGGAGGCAGCAGTAAGTACACTTTGTACAGGCTAAATTGCCTTACCATGAAACATAGTGTCACCAGCAATGAACCAACAGATATTATCAGATGTATTTTTTTGTCTTTGCAGATGCTGGACGCATACTACACATGGCTCAAGTCTAACAAGTTGTTTGTGTCATCGTCGGGCACCAAGATTAGAAGTGCAACCAATGACCTCGTCTGCACCAACAGTAAGTATTAACAGCAGTCCATAAGACCTAAAAGTTTATGTTGGATTAGCATTCAACTAATAACGATTTGTGCATTTATTAAACGGCTCAGCCTCAAAGAAAATGATTCAAATTTGGGAGTTTCATCTCATATTTCTGCCCCATTGCAGCTACAAACTGCCAAACATCCCGAGCCAGCAGATACGCAGGACTGTGGAGACAGATGTGGCTGCCAACTTCACAGAGGAGCAGAAGGCGTCTGTGGCCCCTACATGGCCCATTCGACGGCAGTGGCAAACCAGCACTACTGGATGAAGACCCTGGACACTGTTGTGGCCACTTCAAACCTGCTCAGCTCGCTGACACGGTATGCAGTTATCTGAAACAGTTATAATTATGTCTCTCAATGCTCATCCATCAGTTTGTCAGTGTGTAACCTTAAAACCTTTTTAATTTTGCAGCTCCTCGCCTGACGACTCTGGCGAAGAGGACCCCAGGGCAGAGAAGAGACGGCGAGTGGAATGTTCTCGCTGACAGCAAAATGCTCAAAACTTGACCCAACTGCAGTGAAGATGGCTAAAGTCATAAAGGCAGAAGGATGGACGGCCAATTATCCACATTACATTTACTTTGTGTTTCTGTGTATAAATCAACTTAAGTAGCAGTGACCCAACTCATTAGTATTTCAATGGACTCTATGTTTGTGTGTATTACAGGCATTGGTTATTTTCTTGTTGTTGTATTGAATATTTTTTCTTTCTCTTGCAACGACAAGGATCGTCGCATCATTTCCTTTCCTTTGCAGTGTTTCAAGCCACAGGAGATGCTGCCTAACCACGTGTTGATGTTCTGCATGAAGAACCAGACTGGTGAGGAGAGGAAAGCAGAGGTGGAGAGAGCCAAAATGTCCATGAAGGCCTGGACCCTTCGAGGCAGAACCTGGGACTACAATGCCATGGTCAAGCGGTACCCCGATGAGGCATCCAGAAAGGCTCTTCTGGAAGACCTGCGTGAAAGACATTTTTTGATCCTGAATGACCCTGAGGCTGCACAGGAGGCACAGGCTGAATCCCATCACTGACCACCAGGCGCTGCAAGTGATTTGTTATCCACTAGTACTAGTTACTTTTCATTTAATGCAGAGTCATTAAATTTAATATTGGAACAATGGCTTATTTGTTTTTTTGTTTTTCATCTAATCATTCTAGGCCTGTTCAGCCGACTCTCCAAGACTGCCAGAGAGTCCTCAGTATCAGAGGCGGACATGCTGGGCATCCACAGGAAGCTCCAGGACCAGCAGCATTTGAAAGAAGACCAAATGATGATGTTCCGGTACTGCTGCAAAGACATCTTTGTCCTGAGGTACTTCCAGCGACCAGAAGCAGTGATGGCATTTAAAGTAAGTACTTTTACTTTGCAGCGTTTCCTCAGTGTGTATAAGGTGTAGTGAATGTAGCAGCGACTCCTTAGTTTCCTTCGTCGCTTGGAGAGGCCGAGTACGGGTCCTGTATATTGCGTGACGAGCTGCGGCTTAAACACATTGACACCGAGTCCCAGAATGGATGCTTGTACGGTTTATTTAATTGACTGCTCAGTTGGCACATGTACACAGTTGTAAAATACTTCAGATTGTGAATGTTTAGCAAACGCTATGCGGTCAACAAATACTACGGCTACCCCGCTTCCCTCTCTCCTCCTATACCTGAGTGACAGTGAGTGCCACCTTTGAAACCAAGAGCTGTCACCGCCTACACCCACATGACCCACACCTCACCCTGGCAACCAGACATAAGCAATCCGTGAGCGAATAACATATACCATTCTGGCTCCTACAGTGAATATCTATTAATTAATAATCAATATGAATATAAATTATTTAAATTAATAAATTAATATTTTGATGTCAAAATATTTTGAGAGACGCCGAGATCCCAAACTGGCAAATGGCTTGATAGTTCACCAGCCACAACCACCAGAGGGCGCATTTATGGCTTGCCACTTTTAAAAGTGGTTTTCCACTTTTAAAACACCTTTTTTGTTTAGCTGCAAATTGTTGGAAATATGTTATGGTGTATTACTTTAGATCAGTTAAATTATTAAATTATTAGTTTTTACCAGCGAGGAGTTTATAATAATTTTTTAACAGTCTAAGATATTTAAATCTAAACCTAAGGCACTGGCTTTGTCAAAACGACCAATTCGTCAAGGGATCTGTCTGCAGGACTACAGCCCATACACCATTGATACATGGAGTAAATAAAGTCTTTGTCGCCCTCTTTGGTGAATATAAAGTAGTGTTTGAACCAAGTAGAGCACAATGTGTGTAAATACTATGCCATTTAAAATATTTATATTATAAAACTGCATACTTATAAGAATAAACTATAAGAAGCCATTGTATTTAAATATTGTCTTTCAGAAAGTGACCTGACCTCTGATTAAAACTGCATCAAAAGGAGGTGGCATTAAAAGAGACCACAATAGAATCATGTTTTTCACTTCTTTATTTCTCCTAAACACGAATAGCACATTGTATAAAAACGCATACAAATTACTATATTAACATGAAGAACAAATAATTGGTGATCATTTGCGTTCTAAGTCCAAAAATCACTCTGAGCTCGATTCACTAGTCTGGCTAAGTGGCTAGGCTAACAGTAATCTACCAAACACATAGTTTGTATAGATGAGCACATAATTAACGATTTACGGCTTTGATCATAACAGCTGTCAAAACGCCTTTTCTATTTCAATTATGTGTGTGCATTTTTAATAATATAAATAGTCTATTTTTCTCTGACCTGTTGAGTAAAGTCGCATATACATTAGGATACGTGGCCAAAGTCCAAGCAGCCGTTTAACAAAAGTGGCCGGACGGCCGGACTGTTTTCGTAGAGGCTAGAACCATGGCCGTCAGTCATCATAAACCATCAAAGTGGTCTGCCACTTTTAAAAGTGGAAAACCATAAATGCGCCTCTGGTGGTTGTGGCTGGTGAACTGGCAAGCCATCTGCCAGTTTGGAATCTCGGCTCTGCTGAATATTCTCTCGGGCACCACCCAGATTCATAGTTCTGGAAGCTAATTATGTTAATAAGTCTCAATCTAAAGGAAGCAAATTCTTCCTTGTTTTGAACATTTCTTAATATAAACAAAGAAACCTTTAATGTCTTTTGGGGTTTTGTTGAAGATTATACAAGTTTAACAATGAATAATGACAGGGGAAATGACACAAAGGAATAATTAGGGACAAATGATGAGGGTAATTAACACAAAACAATGATTGACATGGAACAACTTGTTAGAACCTTTGGTGGAATAAAGTAAGTTTAACCATTGTTTTATGCTATTTACTTGGAGTTGTTACGGAGGGTAAAGGGACGGTTAGACGGCTTAATTAAAAGGACTATTGACGGCTTTTGAATGGCGTGAAAAGGTTCTGCTGGGCCTTATAAAGACAATTATACAGTGTTATCCCACCAAACGCCAGTGTCACGTGTTCAACTCACTCTTGTCGTTCGTGGCGCTCAGCTGTCCGGGAAGGAAAGGTCCAAAGGTCCGCTTTAGAACTTTCCACGGGTCCTACAGCTGATGGTTTCCAAGCAACGAGATGGTGTCACGTGGTACAACTGATCCCACAGGGGAAAGAAAGGCGTTCTGTTATTGTCTTTGAGTGAAAGGCCTTTACCAGCAGTAGAGGTTAACGTCTTTGACAAAAAGGTTCGCTGAAGAGGCTTAAAATTTGTCTTTCCTCGATTAACGAGGGCTATCTTTGCTTAGCGCACTCTTTTAAAGAATAAGGACTACAAAAATTCGTCCAGCAGGAAAGTTTTTCAAAACAAAATCAATGCGTTGAGTCTTTAAAAGATGAAAATTCACGTTTGCACGGTTTGTGCTGCGGGTTAGAAGCTTGAAAGGTACGAAAGTAAATTAAATAGCGGAGATTTAAGAAGATACGCAAGAGCGTAGAAACAAGCTTAAGAGAAGAAGACACGAGACGAGGCGAGAAGAGCGACCAAGAAGAAGAGGCGAGATAACAAGAAGCAGAGCTAGATTTCCGCGCGCACAACTTTTGTACTGGCCGAAAAGAGGCATGTTTGGTAAAAGGGAGTTTTTACTAAAGTTTAGCATTTGGGAATAAACTTCTCTGCTCCACCAAATAACAGAAATTAAACACATTTAAAAACCATATTGCTTTTGCATTGTAGCATAAAGGCATAGGAAATGTTTTTACGATTTTGTTAATACCAAAGACATGCGCATTATTCATACATTCCATGCTTGACCTGAAAACATAGAATAATTCATTTTATTACACAGACAGCTGTAAAGGTGATGAAGAAAGAAGTCTTTTATATCGTTATCACTCAAGATCTTGTAAGGAACAATATGAAGAGTACACATTAACTACGATAGACTTTAATGCACACTTTTAATGCACATAACATGAAGATGGTCTTCAAATTCAAGCAGAGTCGTTACTCTGCTTAACCAAAAGAGGGCAGTGTTCGATCATTCTAGAGGAATACATCAAAGACATTCTTATTGAGTTGAGGAGTCTTATGTGTGTGTGTGTGTGTGTGTGTGTGTGTGTGTGTGTGTGTGTGTGTGTGTGTGTGTGTGTGTGTGTGTGTGTGTGTGTGTGTGTGTGTGTGTGTGTGTGTGTGTGTGTGTGTGTGTGTGTAAGGTGGATGGGACCTCAGCCAACATCAAGGTAGATGAAAGATGAGCTGGGGGTCCTCGTACTGGAGCAGAGTCCGGGATGGGGGTACACATCACCCAGCAGATGAGAGGTTTGCGTCCACCCTAGGAGGAGGTAGAAAGGAGAAAAAGTGCTAAATACTACTGAAAACTAGGCAGATGTAATAATAATATGAGCGGTTGAGTGTGTACCTACAGCTACAGCCAGTGTAAACCTAACCCTATGATGAGTCAGTCTCCATGCGTTTGGTGAAATAAGTATGTTTTGAAAACCTCAACAGAGTCAGCTCGCTGCACTTCCACCGGGAGCCCATTCCATAAAAATGGGGCTCTATAAGAAAAGGCTCTGTAGCCAGCAGACTTCTTCTTCATTCGAGGAAGTTGAAGACTGCAACCCACAAAATAAGAATGGGAGAACCCCCCACTGTCCCTCCCAATCCCACTGCTCTACATGTTCAACAACAGCTACTACCAGATGAACTAGCCTCTGTGATTTTGGATAATAACTAAATAAATATATCTTCTTTAAATGTTTTTAAGGATTATTTAGATGAGTGCATGTTGCGACTCTGGGATTTCTTCTGAAACATTGACAAAGATGGCACAATGCAAGTTCCAGTTCTTGAATTCAGAAAGGCTTTGCAGGTTTGCCATTTTTCATCTTAGCATTTAGAATCAATTTCATGATATTTTATGTATGTGTTTCTTACTTTTTTGTCAACAGCACTACCCAAAGACATACAGAATTCATATAGTAATTAAAAGCAAGCCTGAATGTGTCTTTAATACTTGTTTTCGTTAACAGCAATCAACACTACTTTAGGATGGGTACCAGAGTATTGGAGTGAACCAACTGTTGTTGGGGATCAATTTTGCTGCAGTGTAATGTCATGGGACATTGGCTCAGTTCAGGGACATTGGACAGTGGGCGTACTGATGTCTAGTTGCATATGTTATTTTATTTTTATTTCATTCTATTTATTTATTTTTTTACCTTTGAGAACTGTCTTCTAATATATGTAGGAAACAAGTATGGATAATTTGACTGTTTTAAAGCAGGCCTAGTGTTATTATATATCTATGTAATTATTTATATATTATTTTACTTTTCTTTATATGCAATAATTTAAGTCTGCTTTGTTTTTCATGTTTCACTCAGAATCGTTTTCTAACATACGCTTTAAAAGTATTGATAACTTGATTTCCTAATTTTTATTTTTATTTTTCTCTATTCCATGGACAGAGGGATATTGAGTAATGTTTCTAAATAGTCTTGTTACTAAAATATACACATGGTCTATCTGTGTTAGGCACAGGTTGATACAATTCAAAGTATTTAATCGCCTGCACCTCTCTAGGACCAAACTGGCCAAAATATATCCTAATGTTGATCCCAACTGTACGCGTAGTCACCAAGCCCCTGCTTCTTTGGCTCACATGTTCTGGTCATGTCCAAGCATAGGAATATTCTGGTCTGAGTTATTTAATACATTCACTGACATTTGTAAAAAGAATATTGATCCAGATCCTATCGTTGCAATATTTGGGGTGGTACACACTAAAGTTGGGTCTCAAGAGGCCAATCTCAATTAATAGTATTTTCTACACTGTTAGCACGCCGACTAATTCTTACAATTTAGAAATCTCCTCACCTCCAAAACACTCACGTTGTGTGTAAATTATGTCCTTCATTCCAGCTTGAAAAGTTAAGAACTACAGTCCAAAACTCAGCAGAAAGATTCCAGAATGTATGGCAACCTTTCTTGGATTATTATGAAAATGCATTTGATGCTAATTCTTTAGATTAAAACAAAATTAGGTTTTCATCTCCCCTTCCCCCCTTTTTAATTTCTATTTTTTATTTATTAATAGAGTATAAATATATCTTTTTTTTTGTTTGTTTGTTTTGTTTTGTTGTGTTCTGTATTCATTCTCAGTATGCTTTAGATAACTTTGGATGCAAATCTGCGACGAAAGGGGATATGTGAGATAATGTCTGCAAAGTGTGAGGCTGGTGGATAGTGATGCCTTGTATAACATAAGAGAATGTTTGTTGGTTTGTTTGTGTTATGTACATTTAAAACAATAAAAACACTTTGAAATAACAAAAATAGGATCGGTACCAGATAGAGGAGCTGATTCAGAGACTTGACCGTGACAGGACAGGGTTGGTACAGGTGAGTCATATTTAATTGACTTATAGAGACGTCAGTGACATGTTACAGCTGTAATCAATGTGACTTTTCTTTCTGTGAGGGACTAGCGCAGATGTCTCTGAATTCTTTTTTCCTTTTTCCTTAAATAAATCACAAAAAGACATCTGTGGTTTTCTCTCAAACTTATTCCACAATAATATATTTATTTTTTCAACCACAATTCTTGGTGTCAGAAGTTGGATCGAAGATTGACGGCTGGACCCGGCTGAAGGACAAGGGTGTCATCAACCAGACCGCTCCAAGAGGTCTCCTCTTCCCACATTTTCTTCTGGACGGGAGGATTGTCCGGTGCCGACCCTCCAATCGTCATCTCTCGATCCAACGTACTCAAATAACCTCCAAACGGTATAATTATTACAAATTTATAAAATTAAGAAATCATTTTGTAACAGTGTCTAAAGGTGATTGTTTTGATTGTAACAAAGCCTAGACCAGGAATGGTCTATTATTATTACCATAAGTCAGGATTGACTGAGCAGGATTGCCATAAAATGAGTAATAATAATTTCTGAATAGGTTTAGTGAAATTAAAAGGAAGTTTTTTTTTTCTCCTTTTGTTTCAAGTCTGGACTGGATTGTCCTAATCTGAAAACCGAGACCAGATGGTCCTAAAATTATTAATACGGCTGGATTGCCACATATAAATTTTAAAAGGTTTTTATCTGTATTAGAAACCCTGACTGGGAAGGTCTATTATTGTTGATTTGAGTCTGGATTGACTGAGCAGGATTGCCATTCGACAGTAATTTCTGAAAGGGTTTTCTAGAAGCCCTGACCTGAACGGTCTATTGTTATTACCATAAGTCAGGATTGACTGAGCAGGATTGCCATAAAATGAGTAATAATCATTTCTGAAAGGGTTTTTAGTTGTTTTTAGTTTTGTTAGTCTTGTGTTGTTGTTTTGTGTTGGTTTTTGTTAGTTTTTGTGTTGGTTTTAGTAGTTCTAAAGTTTCTCTATAATCTGTCTGAACCTTAAATACTGACGAGTATTTAATCAATCTGAAATATGGGATCCAATACAAGTAAAAACAGTCCTGCAAAGGACTTTTGTGAAAACAATGTGATGTATATGATAGAAACCTGGCCAGGGAGTTGTGATAAAATGGATGAATGGAAGTTGTATGGTTTTAATGGACGAATGAGTGAAAGTAGTTTGACTGCTTTAGGCAATAGAATACAAGATGCAGAAAAGAGACTTAAACCCGAAGCAAATAAAGGAGATTAAAAGACATTATGAATGTTTAGAGATGTGGGAAAAAGCAGCTGAAGAAAAGAAACAGAAAGAAAAAGAAAACAGGGAAAGAAATTTAAAACACTTAGATACAGTAAAGGGGCCATTTCAAAGCACAGGTTATAAAGCACCTGATAACATAACTAATGCGATGTCCTCTTGTTTTCCGAGTCTGACCCAGCCTGTTGGTCCGGCACTCATGAGTGAAAACGATGACCAGACCTACGCCACACGCTCTCGCTGCTGCACATCTCCACAGTGAAGAAAAGGGAGGGCTCCAGAGGCAGAGACAAGCGGCTCAGATACATGCAGCTTCTGCAACAGCTGCTCAACTGTACCCAGATCTGACCACCCAAGCTGAAACAAACACCCTGATGAACACTGGACTGTCAAGTCCTGTCACTAAACCTCCTTCATATGACTCTGGCACCAGTTCTAAGAACTCTAACAACCCCTTCACAACTGAACTTTCATCAGACAAATCTTTCTCCTTCCTGTCCCCGTCTCACACGAGAAGCAAGACACCTTATGGGGCTGTGTTTCAAGCTCCTATGATTGAATTTCCGAATCCAGCTCCACCACCACCAGCCCCAGACAATGAAACCGAAGTACAACGCCAAAGACGACTGGCTGAACACCCTGCGTCTTTGCTTATGTCTCGCTCACCAGACCCCTCAAGATGGACTCAATTAATCAAAGACAATATACCTCCTATTAACAGAGGAGGCGCCACAGTGGGCCAAAAATTCAAACTGTTCTGTCAAGTGCACAGGCCCACCGGTGCAGAGATCCCTGGTATTCTGAGAACGATCTGCAACTTAGAAGATTACTCAAAAATTCAAGCAGCGGTTGAAGACCGTGACGGCATGAATTCTCTTCCCACAATCCAATGGGACGACAACACTGACTATGCCAGATATGTGAACGCCATTGTCACCGCTCTGACCCAGCAGTTCCCAGCCCACATGGACATGAACATTTTGATGTCACTAAGACGTGGAGAAGATGAATCAGTCATGTCTTTTGCCGCTAGAGCACGCCAACATTGCATTCAACACAGCGGCCAGGCTGCCACTGCCTGGACAGCTGAACACACCAGTACATTTGAAGAACTGTTCAAAATGATGTTAAAAAATGGCCTTGGAAAAGACATTGTTAAAATTATGACAGACAAAATGGTGGGCTCATGGGACACAAACCGTGTCCAAGAAATTCTCCGCTACGCCCAGGACGCAGAAACCAGATGTGCCAATAAAAAAGAAAAAGTGGATGCAAAATTAGTCTCCACTTTTGCAAAAATGACCTTTGCCCAACCATCACATTTCAACAGAGGCAGAGGGCGACTGAGAGGAAGAGGTCGTGGACGTCCCAGACAGAGACGAGTTTGAGCGACGCAGAAAGTCCCAACTGTGTTTCATCTGCGCTGAACCAGGCCACTGGGCTGACAACTGTCCCAAGAAAAGAAGAGACCGAGCTGACCAACGCCCTGACACTGCTCTGAGTGACCCCAACTGACTGGCTAGTGATGATGAGGAACCGAGGGACTTCGCCGCAAAATGAGATGAGTATAACACACGAAAAGGACACCACACCTGTCACTGACGATGCACACAACGCCGCACTGCTCACAAGCAATGAAGACGCGCTTGCAACTGATCCACTGCTTGCCTTAGTGACAGAAACCATTAAGAAACTTGAAATGACAAAAAAAGCTGAAATGTTTAATGCTAATGCTAATGCTAAGTTAACAACATCGGTTTGTGAAAAATTACCGGTAATAAGATGTGACATCAATGGAAAAACTCTTTCATTTATGGTTGACTCTGGGGCCTCAAAATCTCTGATCAGAAAAGACCAAATTCAAACTGCATTAAATGGCAAAACAACTCACTCCATTAGTGCGAGTGGACAGATTGTTAAAGAACCATTAACAAAACCTCTATCTGTAACCTGGCATTTACCTGATCCATCAGTGTCCACTACACACAGCTTTCTGTTGTCTGAGTTGTGTCCAGTGAATCTAATAGGTCGTGACCTTATGTGCGCACTAGGAATTACCTTGTCTGCAGACGAAAATGGTATCAAAATCAAACCAAATCTGAATATTGCCTAATAAAATGTGAGGTGACCACTCCATTCTATGTGTATCAGTGGAAATTTGACCATCTGCTGACTCCAAATGTGTTACACAAAGCTAAACAATACATGAGCTCATCCTCTGAATTCATGAAGGCAAATGCACTACATGTTACAGCGCATGTCTCCATGGGTCCAGATGAACAGTATGAAGAAAGCTGGTACCGACAAACTACTGACCGACTCATTCTGAATGGACTGTACTTTAACCAAGATTTTTGCGCTTATAATGTTCCATTACCTCACAAACTGTCAAAGTTCTTCAAAATCCAAAACTCAGCCCCGTATGTCTCAATAGTTAAACCACATAACAAACAATGGCGTGATGTTGTTTTATGGCAAAATGTTTAAAAGCTACAGACTGGAAACAAGACCCAGATAATCCAGACATTTACCACTCACAAACTTGACACATGCTATGTGCCATTCACTGCAGGAGTCAATTGTAACCGCTCCTGCTACCTTCTTCCTCAAAATGACTCCACCCCATCTTCCTGTCACACACTCGCAAAAGTCGATGCTCAGCCTCTCACATCCAGTGATGTGTCTCCACTGTTAACACAGTTACCAGACTCATTGTGGGCCAAACACAAATATGATGTAGGTTTAATTAAAAACTGTAAACCTCATCAACTAACTCCAAAGTCTGAATACAGACCAAAAGCACATCAATATCCTCTGAAGCCTGAAGCTGAACAGGGATAAAACCAGTCTTTGACTCTCTGCTGAAAGCAGGTGTAATTGTTGAGTGCTCTGACTCTCCCTGCCGTACTCCAATTTTCCTGTAAAAAGATCAGACCACCGGAAATGCCCACTGAGTGGCGTTTTGTCCAAGACCCTCGTGCTGTGAACGAAGCTATTCACTCTCCAGCACCAATCTGTCCCAATCCATACACCATCATGTCACAAATTCCAACAACTTCAAAATGGTTCTCTGTGGTTGACGTTTCAAATGCTTTTTTCTCTGTACCTGTCCATCCAGACTCCCAGTTTTGGTTTGCCTTTGAATTTGCAGGAAAACTCTATTCCTGGTCTCCAATGCCACAAGGCCTAAATTGCGCTCCTAGCGTTTACTGTCAGGCATTACGTGACAGTCTCTTTCATTTGACACTTCAACACTGCCATTTTGCAGTACGTTGATAATATCATGCTCTGTTCAGACACGAAGGAGCAGTGTGAGACTGACACACTGCTTCTATTAAATCACCTAGCTGAGCAGGGCCACAAGGTTTCACTTTCTAAAATTCAGTTTGTAAAACAGAAAGTTCAGTTTCTTGGTCATGTCATCACTCACTCACAAAAAAGCATTACTACAGACAGGGTGACAGCCATTGCCAACTTCCCAAAACCATTGACTAAGAAACAAATGCTGTCTTTCCTTGGCATGTGCTCCTACTGCAGAACTTTTATTCCAAATGACTCTACTGTAGAACGCCCACTACGTGATCTTACTCTGAAAAAAGACATGACACTTCACTCCAAACCCACATGGACATCTGAGGCTGACTCTGCATTTACTCATTTGAAACTGCTACTACAGACAGCCCCTGCATTGGCATTGCCAAACCCTGACAAGCCTTTCTTCCAATTTGTTGACGAACGTGATGGTTGTATGAATTCTGTTCTCGCCCAAAAACAGGGACAGCTGCTGAAGCCTCGACACACCTTGATCCTGTTGCTAGAGGCCACCCACCATGTCTCTGTGCTTTAGCAGCCTGTGAAGCAGCAATAATTGCCTCTCGTCCCTATGTAGGCTACAGTCATCTCACCCTTTTTGCTCCACATGCTGTCTCCAACATTCTGACTGAACAAAAGACAGTTCACTTGACCCGGCTCGTCAGCTACGTTACAACACCACCCTTCTGAACCTACCTGAATGTTGAGGTTAAACGTTGTAACACTCTCAACCCTGCTACACTCCTGCCTCTCTCAGAGGAGGGAGAACCTCACTGTTGTCTCTCTGAACTTGACCTTATCTGTCTGCCAAGACTTGATTTGACTGACACTCCTCTTTCTAATCCTGAACTCATTTTTATGTAGATGGTTCAGCTTCCAAGGACCCAAACACTGGTTCTGCACACGTTGGATATGCAGTTGTGGACGATCATGCAACAGTGACGTCATCTCCTCTCAGTCCTCGGTTATCAGCGCAAGCAGCAGAACTAATTGCCCTGACCAAAGCCTGTCAATTGGCATCTGGTAAAACAGTTAACATTTACACAGACAGTCAATATGCATTTGGTGTTCTACACAACCACGCAGCACTTTGGCGCCACAGAAAATTCCTCAAATCTGATGGCAAACCCATTTCACACAAAGATTTGATTTCTGATCTTTTAGATGCAGTGCTACTCCCATCCGCCGTGGCAGTATGTAAGTGTTCTGCACATACCTCTGCCAAAGACACAGTCTCTCTAGGTAATGCACGAGCAGACGCAGCTGCAAAAGCAGCGTCACTCACACCCTACGTTGTTACATTACTCTCCCAGACAACGGATCAAACTTGCACTCACTCTGACATTGTTTCACTTTCTGATTTGGGCCGCATCTCCACTCCAGGAGACAAAGCTGCTTGGAAAAAGAAAAACTGTACAAACACAAATGGTGTTTGGATGGGCCCTAATGGCAATCCATGTCTTCCTCAAGCCCTCTTCCTGCCTTTTGCAAAATTGTTACATGGCGTTGACCATGTATCAAAGGAGGGAATGAGAAAAGACCTTCAAAGACATTGGTTTACTGTGGGGTTTAACTAATTTGCTGAAGATTTTTGCTCAAACTGCTTCATCTTCATCACAATTCTAAAGGTAACTCCTACAACAAAACAGATGTTTGAGGTCACAAACCCACCTCCAGGCCTTTTGGCCACATTCAAATGGACTTCTTTGAGTTAACACCCTGCGAAGGTAAGAAATACTGTCTTGTAATAGTTGACATGTTTTCAAAGTGGGTAGAAGCATTCCCAACAAAACACTGCACTGCTGACACAGTAGCAAAAATCCTCTTAAGCGAAATAATTCCTCGCTGGGGACTTCCGAACCTAATTACAGTGATAACGGTGCTCATTTTGTAAATGACATTCTGAAAACACTGAGTGAACACCTAAAATTTGACCTGAAAACTCATTGCTCCTACCATCCAGCTTCTGGAGGAGCTGTAGAAAGAGAAAATGGCACTCTGAAACGCAAATTGGCAAAAATATCTGAATTAACAGGTAAAACCTGGGTAAAATGTCTGCCTATTGCTTTGATGTACCTGAGGATGAGAGTGCGCGCATAAAATAACCTTTCTCCCTTTGAGATAGTGTTTGGACAACCTCCTGGAATTGGGTTTGGACCCCATCTAAACCTGCAGCACTGGCCGATAGTACTCTGCCAGACCCAATGATATCCTATTGTATTTCACTCTCTAAGGTTCTCTCTGATATTAGATCTCAGGTGCTTGATTCCCTGCCCAAACCAGCCACCCACCAGTTCCACAAACTCCAGCCTGCCGACTACATCCTGGTGAGAAACCTGAGGAAGCGCAGCTGGAGAGACAAACCCTGGTGTGGACCCTATCAGATCCTGCTCACAACCCACACGGCTGTGAAGTTCGCAGAAAGAGCCCCTTGGATCCATGCACAACACTGCAAGAAGATTCCTCCACCTGACCAGCTCGTCAACTGCTCCCCACTGTCAAAGAGGGACCCAGTGAATGATCACAAAGTAAGAGGCTTGTCCCGAGAACAAGCTCCTACGTGGGAAATCTGAGGTGAGACCTTAGCGCTACCTCAGATTTCGGAGGAGGTTCCCATCGTTGACTACGTGGGAAGACTGGGGTGAGATTTTCGCTCACCTCCTCCGCTGAAACTGCTCTGGTAAACGCAAGTTCAACGTTGAGACCAGTGCCGAGAGCTGGTCCCACCTACAATCAAATTTATGAAAGACTCTGTACCACCTGAAGAAATAGAGCTGACCGTTTTCAGCAAATTCAACAGCGTAACTATAACATGTGACACACACTCATCTGTCCCACAGTTCCTCACATCACTGATAACCAGTTTTATACTGACAAATATATATGTATATATATTTATTTTATTTTTTGGTTCTTTATTGCATTTAAAATTGCTCTAATGATTCATTTTTGAAGATTTATTAAACAATCATCACATACTCATACATGTAAATGTGCTGATAACTGCTTAATTTTATTTTATTTGTTACTATCATTTAATTATTGCTGTTATTGAACAGATCTTTGAACATTAAAAATGGACGGACATCATTCTTGGCATCCGTTTAGACTCCCAGGTTTGTGTGGTCTAAGGGGAACCACGTGCTTTTATTACTTTTATCTTTACTTATTGTAATATCTCTACTCTGGCTATTAACTGACCACACTTCCCATTCTACTTATAACACAACTCTGCCAAGTCTGACCACGATGACCTTTTAATTCGCCAACGAGCCTCTGATACCCTCACTCCAGACGGGTGCTCTTGGTTCATGGCGGTGTTTGGAAAACATGGTTAACTAAACTCGCAGGCCTACTTTTAGTGGCTATTATCCTTCTTTTCCTTGTCTCCTGCTGCATTATCCCGCTCATCCGAAGATTAGTGACTTCTCTTTTAACCTGCAACTAGCTAAACTCTATGTTGAATTGCCTCAACATGACAAAGACCACAACCCAGACACCTCTGCTCTTGATTGTGACTCTGTTAATTCTGTTTTATTTGCTCATCTATTTGAAGAAGACTAAGTATGACTAAGTATGTTCCTATGTCTGTGTAATACACATGTAATTTTGTTTTGAAGTAGTAATTGGGACATATAGTCACCAAAGCAATCACAGCTTTTGAACCTGATCATTTTAATTTTTGTCATTTTAGACACGCTAAGGCTAAAATTGTGGACTTACATGTGGTGTTTTTAAATCTTTTCACTAATGCTTTCTTTGAGGTAAAGTGTAAATTGACTTGAAGGTTTTTAAGTTTTACAAAGTGATTCGTTTTGTGAATATTTTTCATCTAATGCTTATGTTTAACCCTAGTGAGTTACGCCTGTGAGGGAGGGGGCTGTGGTGTTCTTTTCCCAGCGTTAGGTCAGCTACTGATGGTATGAAATGTTTCTGCTGGATTTAGTCAGCCCTCGGCTGGGTTTTTCGGCACCACGACAGTAGTACAACTCACAAAGCTAAGGTTAATTTGATTTATGTTTTGTAACCTCATTGGCTTTTGATTGATTTTGGTTGATCAATTGTGTTTGATCAAAAGGAGGGAATTGTAATGGGAAAATGATATTTTCCTCTTTCACATGCTCTGTGCTGTCCTTGACCGCAGCAGAATGATATGTGCACCACCTGTGCTACTGTTTTCAAACTGATACAATTGTCTTATACAGAGACAAATGCTGATTCATGTTAGACGGCTCACTCTCTGAGAGCCAGTGTTTCATTTTTCTTATCTGCTGTGATTTCAGTATAAATTCTAATCCTGCCTAGTTAACATTGGGACTGTTCATGCAACCCTGTACACAGACAGATTTGTATGCTCATTCCTCCTTTTGCAAAAGATGTCTCTGAATTCTTTTTCCTTTTTCCTTAAATAAATCACCAAAAGACATCTGTTGTTTTCTCTCAAACTTATTCCACAATAATATATTTATTTTTTCAACCACATATACATTAAACTGATTGTACAATGTTCAAATGTGGAATATACATTTACATTTATATACATTTAGTCCTTTAGCAGACGTTTTCCTTTAGAAAGCCTATTATATATGTTCATATATACTCATACTTGTGTAGATGTGTCACATTGAGCAGTTCTGGCCCTGTGAACAGATTTTATGGAGGTGGCAGAGTGGTTAGCACTCAGGCCTAACAGCAAGAAGGTTCTGGGTTCAATTCCCATCCAGGACAGGGCCTTTCTGTGTGGAGTTTTCTGTGTGGAGTTTTCCTGTGTCTGCGTAGGTTTCCTCCGGGTACTCCGGTTTCTACCACCAAAAACATGTACAATAAAGGACTACAGATGGAAATAAGCAGTTAAACTATAAACTGGTACAAGCATCTCTGCTCCGGCTTAATGAACATTGTACGTTGTCTTAAAGAAAATAAACTAATTTTAATGCTGCAGGTTGTGTTCATCTTGAATGCTGTGAACCCTGACCTTGCAGGAGCGACAAGAACTGGTGACGATCACAGCCGGGAGAGAAGAAGAAGCCACAATGAGCAGCAGGATGACTGTGTGGACAGTGAGCTGTGCAGGAGTCCTGGGGGAAAACTCTGTCCCGTTCTCAGTCCTGAAAACTAATTCAATACTGCCTCTTGGTTTATGTCAGGCCAAAACCAGTAGCTTAAAATTAAGAAGTGTTTATGTGGGGCACTGAACTCTGAACTAAACCAATGTAAAACATTGAACTATGGAAGCACAACTGTCAAGTGCTACAGTGGTAATTTGAACAGCAAACAGCATTATAAAACATCATACTATGTTCACACTAGACCAAATCCTGTGTGGCATGAAGAAATGGAAACAAGCAAGTCTCTCTTGAATGAAGTATAGTCCTTGTAGTGAGATGGAATGCGCAGAATCTCAAAGCAGGTTGAGGCTGTGATGTAGTTTCCAGTTACTACCTCTACAGACAAACTTGTTGGCAAGACCTCCCAGCCTGTCCAGAATTTTACTAGATTTTGCAGTTCAGTTGGCGTTGCTAAAGAGTGAATTAAACAGATTTTAAAATGTTTTATTTCCATAAATATTATGGAATACAAATATTTCTTAGTTTCACCTCCAGTGATGAACTCTTGGAGATAGCCCGATATGGAACTTTATGTCTGCTGACCAGTCGTCATCATCATCATCTTCATCTGCTTGTGGCCAAGTGATTCGCTGCAGAAGAATCTGCGTCAACAAAAGGCCACATGAAAAAACATCCAGCCGCCAATTGCAGTTATTTCTGCAACCACAATTAATTGGTAACAATAAAATATACATGTATACACATTAAAGTACCATAACTACCTACATGGGAAAGGGCTTAATTTCTGAGTTGCTCTAAAGAAGATCCCGACAGTGGATCGCATTACTGCCACAGAATTAGCTACAAGTGTGTGGAGCTGTAGCAGTGAGACTGAGATGGTTGTATACCGAGAGAGTCGCATGTCATCGTAGGATTACGGTTTATATTCAACCAACAGCTGTACCAGATACTGCCCGTGACTTCATCAGTAGAACTGTTTTCAGGAACAGACACCTAATGCTTTTAGATCAGTGGTTACTGAACAACTTAGACCATCCCTTGTTTTCAGCTTATGAACAACAAAGAAACCAGTGGACATCTGAGAATCTAATCAGCAGGATGGATCGACTGCTCTACAATCAGTCTAGGACAGAAGAAGAAGTTTGAATCAACTAATTTGAAGATACCAAATAACTGATTTACTCCTTGGGGATTAATAAAATTGAAGTGAATAAGAAACAAGTTGTCTGTAAACAAAGCTATCAAAGTTAGATGCAAGGTCACAGTGGCCAGTGCGAAATCACCTGACAGCACTGGAGAAGGATATAGCATTATCATTCCAGTCCAAACGCCTTTGCTTCAACTTTATCTTCAAGTAAGACCATAAGAAAGCAAAATTACCTCTGGACAGATGTTCTCTGCCCCTCTTTGGAAAAAGGATAGCTGCTGTGTCTGGTCTTTGAGTAAGCAAAGTCCACAATGGTGCTTCTTTTAGTCCTCTGCGCAGTTGCTTAATCTGTCTTACGACTCGTCCAAACACCTAATAACAATAATAAGGAATAAAAGACAAGCATAATAATTGTAGTGGAGAGTTGTGAAATGTATGTAGTTTCGTTTTCAAACCACCTTCGGTTACTTTTGTTCAGTAAAGGAAGGTCCCATGCATAGGCCAACTCCTGTATCTGCTGCTTTTCCTTTTCTGACAGGTTGGATTCTCCTTCCAACTATATATATATATATTTAAAAGAAAATATAGAAAAATCTAACTAAGACATGTCTGTTAAGAGTCTCAGTCAACCAGGCCATCTAGAAGAAAAAAGGGTTAAAGCCAGTAATAATAATAATAATACATTTTATTTATAACGCGCTTTCTGGGAACTCAAGGTCGCCTTACAACAACAGTAAAAACACAATAGCACATAATAAAATACTCAAGAACAACAATTTAAAAAAACAATAAAAACAACAATTACATATATTAATGACAGGACAGTGCAGTTATGGAGGGAGTGAGTAGGCCAGTCTGAACAGATGTGTTTTGAGTTTTGTAATGAAATGTGGCAGTGTGTCTGTGTTGCGGAGGTCAGAGGGGAGAGAGTTCCAAAGCTGGGGAGCAGAGCGACTGAAGGCTCTACTCCCCATGGTGACAAGACGGGCAAGCGGGACTGAGAGCTGTAGAGAGGAGGAGGAGCGTAGGGAGCGGGTGGGGGTGGAGATGTGGAGGAGCTCAGAGAGATATGGAGGTGCGAGGTTATGTATGGCTTTAAATGTCAGAAGCAGTATTTTATAGTTGATGCGGTAGTTGATGGGGAGCCAGTGGAGCTGTTGCAGGACAGGTGTGATGTGACTGGTGAAGGGAGTGCGTGTGATGATACGGGCGGCTGAGTTCTGGACCAGTTGAAGTTTATGGAGGGTTTTTGGGAGACCAAACAGAAGGGAGTTGCAGTAATCCAGGCGGGAGGTGATGAGGCTGTGCACAAGGACTGCTGTAGAGTGTGGGGTGAGGGAGGGGCGGAGGCGGTGGATGTTGCGGAGGTGAAAGTATGCAGAGCGGATGACATTATTGATGTGGACGTGTAGGAGAGTGTGCTGTCGAGGATAACACCCAGACTCTTTACCTGTGGGGAGGGGGTGATGGGGAGTTTTCAAAAGTAATGGAGAAGTTATTGATTTTGTTAAGGGTGTTTTTGGTGCCTATTAGAAGCAGTTCAGTTTTATCACTGTTTAGTTTGAGGAAGTTTGTGGTGAACCAGGATTTAATTTCAGAGATGCAGTTGATTAGGAGGAGGGTGAGAGTGAGGAATTTGGTTTGTTAGAGAGGTAGAGCTGGGTGTCATCAGCGTAGCAGTGGAAGTCAATGTGATGTTTTCAGAAGATGTGACCAAGGGGAGAAGGTAGATGATGAACAGTAGGGGCCCTAGTACCGAGCCCTGAGGTACCCCTGTGGTGACGGGGACAGGATGGGAGGTGAAGGATTTGAGCTGGATGAACTGAGTGCGTTCTGAGAGGTAGGAGTGGAACCAGGTGAGGGCTATGTCTGTGATGCCGATGGAAGAGAGTCTGAGCAGAAGGATGGAGTGTGAGATGGTATCAAAGGCTGCAGTTAGATCAAGCAGAAGGAGGATGGAGAGTGAGCCGGAGTCAGCAGAGAGGAGAAGGTCATTCGTTATTTTAAGGAGGGCAGTTTCAGTGCTGTGGAGGGGTCGAAAGCCAGATTGGAATTTTTCATAGAGATTATTTGAGGATAAGTGGGTGTGAATTTGAGCAGCAACTGTTTTTCTAGAATTTTGGCAATGAAAGGAAGATTGGAAATAGGGCGAAAGTTATTAAGGTTGGTGTGGTCAGACCCAGGTTTTTGAGTATTGGTGTGACAGCAGCAGTCTTGAGGAGGAGGGAACAGATCCAGACGAGAGGAGGCGTGAATAATGTTAGTGATGAGAGGGGACAGAGAAGGTAATGTGGCTTTGACCAGGACAGTTGGGAGTGGGTCCAGTTTGCAGGAGGAGGATTTTGATTTTTGAATTTGAGTTGAAATTTGGTTAACAGAGGGAAGGGAGAATGTGGAAAATGAATGGATAGAGGCAGATGGGATAGGGGTAGGTGAGTAGGGGACAGAAAGGGGGTGAGTTGCTGGTGAATGTCGTGTATTTTTGATTTGAAAAATGAGGCAAGTCTATTACAAAAATCTGAGGAGTAAAGGTGAGGGGAAGTGAATCAGGAGGCTTTGTAATTTTTGTAATCAGTGAGAAAAGTGCCTTGGAATTACCTTGATTTGAATTTATTACATTGGAGTAGTGTGTGATTTGGCCTTAGAAATGCAGTTTTTGGAGAGTGTGGTTTGAATACATGTCCTTGTGCACAGTGAGTCCAGTTTTTCTGTATAGTCTTTCCAGTTGCCGTCCTTTGCTTTTAACCGTCTGAGTTCTGGAGTGAACCAGGGTGCGGAGTGAGTGAATGAGACAGATCTGGTTTTGAGTGGAGCAATATTATTTAAGATGCTATGGAGGTGTGTGTAGTGTGAGAGTAATTGTTCTGGGAGTGAAGGTTGTCTGTACAGGGAGGTTGTCAATGTGAAGGGATAAGTTGTCCAAGTCAATGTCCATAATTTATGGAAATTTATAGTGCGTGGGGGTTGTATTTGGATAGTGACAGATTAACATTGAATGAGAGCAGTGATCTGAGAATGGAAGGTACTTTGCTTTACAGTCAGTAGGTGTGATGCCAGAGCAGCAGATGAGGTCCAGAATATGTCCTTTTGTGTGTGTGGGAAAATTGACAAATTGCTGAATGCCAAAACTGTCCAAACAGGATGTAAAATCTTTAGTGAGAGTGTTATTGACAATGTCCATGTGAATATTGAAGTCCCCAGTAATATTATGTTGGATGAGAGTGTGGATAGATGTGTGAGGAGTGTTGTGAATTCCGTGATAAACTCCTTGTTTGACTTTGGCGGTCGGTAGAGGGTGGCCACGAGGGTAGGAACAGCTCCAGATATTTCAAACGCAGTGGCCTCGAATGAATGATAGGTATCGAGGCGAACCGGCGCTATTTTCCAGTTCTCGCGTAGATTACGCGAGACCGCCTCCTCGGCCAGTGACACGAGGTTGGGAGAGGTAAACAAACCCCGGTGGAGTAGCGTCATTGAGCGGTGAAAATCCTCCGGTTGCTGCCACGTCTCTGTTAGACAGAGAAAGTCAAATTTAAGGTCTGTTAGGAGATCTTGGACGAGTTGGCCCTTACTCGTGAGCGCACGGATGTTAAGAAGTCCAAAGTTGATCGTGGTGGTGCTCTGACTGACAGCTATAGCCGTCCTCTGGACACGGGCCAGCACACTGAGATCAGCGCGATGACCGGTGTTCTTCTGTGGACGGCGAGATGTGGACCAGAAAGACTTGATGGGGTTGGATTTGTCATATTGGAAATTCGACGTGAGCCCCGGTGAGTACATTTCCGTCGGGCACGTGTGTAATGTCCGGTGGCTGGAGCAGAGCTGGCGTTGGTGGATTGTGAATATTAAACTCAGTGGTAGTGTATTGGAACAGTGCAGCTGAAGGATGGTAGATTGAAGACAGTACAAACCAGAGGAACAGAAACCTCAAATAGATATTCCACATACTGTAGTAGTTGAGAGTTGTAGCGGCAGGTAGGCTTGTGTAATGTTGAGTACGTGCAGCAGGTAAGCTAGTCGTAACTCATTCACAGACAGATGATAGTCTGTATGTGTCAACAGGATGATATATAAAAATAGATATCCTACCCATAGACCACAGATGCAGTATCCACAAACATTTCTTAAGAAAAGCTTAAAGAGCTCATCAGCGGCAGCCAAAAACGCCAGCAGGTGATCCGGAAGTGCAATGGCGTAGCATCTGGACGTAGGTTTGAAGGTGAACCTTGTCCAGATGCTTTGGATTTAACACTTTTTCCATCTTCAAACTAAGAGATATGGGAGAAACATACAAGCTTGATTGTGTCACGAATGTCGAGGTCCGGACAATCCTCTACAGTGACAGTTGATGTTTCAGGACTGCCACCAAGTAGGACATGCACAAAAGCTGGACTAAGTCCTGAAAGGCATGGCCCTCCATGGAGAAAGGAGTGACCCATCATTCTCCCTGCCACAAGGAACAGGTCACTTTCAACAAGAAAGTGCGACGGTTCTCCATCAAAAGCCGAGTGACACTGCTATTTGCTGTGAAAAAATTATGTTAGAAAGCAATTGGTTTTCTAAATTTGTACGGATGTTTCAATATTTGTGAACTGTAAATTCTTAAATCCTTGACGATTCATTTTTATTAAATGTTTCATAATAGCAATGCATTATAATTTAATTGTATAGCAAACAGCATGGGCATATATGCATAAAATACATACCAAAATGAATGTGAAATCCAAACTTTAATTTTTCCATGCAAGTTGAGAAGAAAAAAAGTGTAACCCCAAGTCCAATAGCAGTATCCCTGTACAACAAAATTTTAATAGTAGGCTTAATTATTATTTGACAACTATAACTTTTATTTGGTTTTACCTTCAAGTCTGCAAATCAAGGGGCGTGCCCATTCCACATTGGTTTGCTTATAAAAGATATAAGGGCCATGTCCTGTTCTGCAGGACTTTTCCTGATGTCCATGCATAGAGTTAACGGACTCTTCATTGCATGGATTTGGAGATAATACTCCACACTGAGATATGGCCTTACTTAAGTCACTAACAGATGACCAATCTAATAAGAAACAGTAAAAGCAAATATAAGGGGTTCAATACATAAATCTAATATGCATGATTAAGAAATTGAATGACTCTCTCTTAACAATGCTTTGATGGCTGTTCTATAATTAAAAGACACTTTGAATAGCACATACCCATGGAAGTAGTCGCTGAAGTTATGGATGGTCCAGGAACCACTGCTTGTTCCTTTTCGCTGGGATAAACTGCAAGTGTCACTTGACTAAAATAAAAAAAAAAAAAATAATAATTATACACATATCTAACAAATGCAAGAATGACAACAGGCTCGGTTTATTTAATGTCAAAACACTGTGAAGAGACAATAGAAACAACACTGATAAAATTATTCTTTCGTATAAAAGGGTCATTCAGTCTAGAAATTGAATCCAACCAATAAAACCTCTTTAAAAAATTAGAAAATAAAAAAGATACCTTTCACCACATGTAGATGCGTGCTGCTCTATCCGATCAGATTTAAACATTTTCAGAAAAACAGGACAGGACTGAGCTGTTGGAAAATAGAAAGATGTTTTAGTAAAACATAATTATGTGAAAGGACATAAATATGAACTAGGTTCCTAAGTTTTAAATTATGGTGTAGTAAGAAGTGTAGGTTGTCGTAAGGACAGACAAATCATACATTGTTCCTCAACCAGATGAGCTGTGTCTTCCTTAGGCCCGTCACCATCGACTTTAATGATCAAACAGGAGTCAATATAATACTTTAGAAGCTGCAGAGGTACAGCAACACCACACTTGTGACATGTGGCTTTTGCCATACCGCTGAAGGCTCCATCAGTTAGTTGTAGTGGACTTCTATCAAGATCTTCTTGGACAGAGACTATGAACAGTTTTTACCCTTGAGCAACAGACTTCAAGAGTCTGCCTGTATAACCAGCATCGTCAGGTGACACAAGGGACAGTTTACGGCTTCCCCATCCACCTGTCAAAATTAAAAAATTATTTAAAAATTGCAGCCAAACATAGATTGCATAGTATAGTTTTTATAGACATTACTGCAATTATATTAAATAAACTAACCTTTGCTTCTTGTTAAAAAAAAATAAAAAAATCTCTGCTTACCAGCTGCTTTATAAAGTAGCCATCCACCTGTTACTGTTTGCAGTTTTGGAAATAGAACTTTGAAGGCGTCACATAACTGTAGGTGAAAAAGTACAAAAAAATTGACATTTCATCTCAAAACAAACCTATTTAATATGCATTGCACACACAATTAATATAACACAAGATACATTATAATTATATATATATATATATATATATATTGTAGTGCCTCTTCGTACCAGGGACTAACACCTTTCAGAGCATCAAAGAATTTACAACTCTGAACTTTTAAAGACTCTTCCCTTTTGTTTATTCAGACTGAGGAGAAGACAAGAAGACTTAATTAACAACTCCGTGCTAATCTGGACCAGATGCTCAATGTTGTTTTAAGAAAGTTCATGGAGAAGTGAAATGTGATTAACAACTTTATTTTCCACATTTCAAAGGACATGTAGCCGCTATCTCTTGGCAAACCAGACTTTGTGGTGCCTTTCTGACACCTTAATCCTTTGATATACAACTACGATGATACCGTCTTGATAATTGCCCACGGACTGTGTCTCTTTGTTTCAGAATTCTAAAATTGATCGAACAGTGCACTCTGCTGGACAAGCAGAGAAACAACGCTGCATTGAAACTACAGTCGAAGTATTCTGCAATATATAAAAGTGTTTAAAAGATTGTTCAGAAACGTCAACTTTACGCTTTTCCTTTACAGGCTCCAGAGTGATAACGATATAAAAGAATTCTTTCTTCTTCATCCTTACAGCTG
>JALDNG010003128.1:0-61464 GCA_024349245.1 Neodontobutis hainanensis | reverse complement strand
GCTGGTCTGCGTAGGCTAGAGCTGACACTTTCTGCTGAAGGCCAACAGTGGAAGCACAAATACACAGGTCTTTGTTAAAGGAGGAAAAGAAGGGACAAAGTGCTGCACTGAGGGACGACCCTGTTGGACTCTCAGTTAATCCACCGTTAACATTTATTCACACTTTTGATGTGCCACTGTTCTGTGTCAGAGGGGATCCACTGAAGTTTAGTTGGAGCTGTGCTGCTTTAGGAACTAGTTTATCACTGAGACACTTCCTCCTTTAGTTTATTTTCAAACATGTATTTTGATTATTTATTCTATTGTGAATAAAATATAAGTTTTTATGAGATTTTTATTCACAGTTTGTACAGTGTCCTAACTTTTTGGGAATGGGGTTTGTATCATCCACACTGAGGTTAGTTTTAAAATGGAGTCCTCCATGTTAACACCTGTACACCTGGATCTGTCCGAACAGCACAGGCTAACGGTTGGTTCAAATTTAGAGAGAACATAAAATAAGAAGCCACTCGATCAAAAGCTTTTCCAGCGACACAGCTCCTGCTGGACCCTGAAAAGATGACCTTTGACATTTTCTGGTATAATCTTCTCATATTATTCGAGACTAAACGTGATCCTTGCCTGGCTTTGGAACAGATCACATTGTTATTGGCTTTGACTGATTTGAGATAATATCATTGAACAAAGTTAAAAGAGACACAAGTGTGTCTTGGACTCTTCCACAGAACTCTAGACTGTGTCCAAGTCTGACAAGGCTTTTTATAAATGTGAGGGAGAAAAACAAGGACAAAGATCTTCACCGATTGGAATTTGGATAAAAATAAAACTTAGAAATCCTTATTTAACTTGGACTTTAATGAAATTCAACAGGTTTAAATATCTCCTGAGAAGAAATATAAATCATATTTGTGTTTAATCTTGTTTTTTACACTGCTCTGTTCACAGCTCGACTCAGACGGCTTCATGTGTCAGACCAACGCAGCAGAACAAGCACAAACATTAGATTTGACACAAACACATGCTTTACTTTGTGGATTTAAGTCATTGTCTGACACTAATTTGACATGATCAGCAAAAATCACAAAGAAAATCACACACTGCAATGTACAGACTTTTATACACAATGGATTAGCTTCAAGAGCAAGAGTTAGACTCAAGTTATAGACCTGAGTCCAAACAAATACTAAAGCACAGAAGACATTAGAAACTAAAGATAAACACATAGATTTAATAATATCTGTGGAGTAAATATGAATGTATAATATTTAAGTGTGTGAGACAGGTACAAAGGCCCAAAAACAGATCTTCTCAAAATCCTTTGAAAGCTTCTTAGACATGAGGTAGAAACATGTGTAACTCATGGACACAGTGCCCTCTGCTGGACACAAACCTCCAATCTAACTTTGATCGAAAAGAGAAAGGTCAAGTCAAATGCAGTGTTGTTGTGTTGGACCTGATGGTTCTAGTTTAAAGTGACTGGACTGTAGCTGCTGCTGAATGTGGCCTCACACTGGAGTAAACACAGCTCTGTTCCTGTTCACACGTCCTTCTCTCGGAGTTGGACTCAAAAAAGAAGTCACCTGTGAATGGATCAAATGAATGATGTTTTTGAGCTGCAGCATCTGTAAAAGAAACATTTCATTTCATTCACAGTCTACAGTGTTTTTACTGCTTTAGTGCAAAAGAAAAAGAAGCCATAGTGACACTTTCATTGTGAACAGACATTGTGTGAACTCTGGTCCTTTTTCTGGATTTGGACATTTGGTTTTCTTCAAAATAAAACTCCTTCTTCCTGCCTTAGAGGAAGTGGTCAAGTTCTAAGAAGCTGAGACTGACCAATAGGACGAGAGGTGTAATAGTTGCTGGTCATGTGATCTTCAGCAGAGCTCTGATTGGTTCTCACAGACCTTAAGAACAAAAGTGTAACAAAGACAAATCAATAGTGAATTATAATATTACAGGCATTTGTTTTAAAAACAAATGCAGTGTTTGTGTCTGATATAGTCTTATCTTTTGACTTTGTGCAGCGTCACAGAAGCAGCAGCAGAATTAATCAAACTATTGCACAGATAAGTCCAAAGATCAACATGACAGGAAATGAAGAGATATGTTCCTTTGCTGCAAGAATTTATCTCATGTGAATATTTACAGCTCACATTGTAGCAGTGCTTTATAAATACACCTTCAAACCTCCAACTTTGTGTTTCTATTCTGAATTAAAAAGATAATTCTCACATTTGAGTGAGATCCAACTCTCTGGAGAAGTCCAAATCTGTGGAGCTTTGGGCCTTGTTCTTGTCCCTCACATTTATAAAAACCCTGCTCAGACTTGGACACTGCAGAGATGTTGAACTCAGTTTGGGTTCATCTTGGATTAGTTTTCCATTTTTCTAGAAAAGGACAGAAGAAGGAGCAGTAGATGTGTTGAGTTTACAGCCGAGAGAAACAGGACGTCCCTCAGTCACAGGATGAACAGGACTCACAAGGACAACATCACCTGTGAAAAGTCACACTTGGACTATTACATTATCACAGCAATAAAAAGAAGATGATGCTGTATTCATCTATTCTATGAAAAATGAAATGAAAAAAGTCCTGTTGAGGGCATTGCTCAGTTCTCCTGATCCAGACTCACACCAAAACACTGCATTAGTTTCTCTTTTGGGGAAAAGTCCCATTTGGATGGATCTGTCCAGTAGGAAGTAGATTGTGGTCAGAAAAGCCTTTGAGTGTCCACTCTCCATTAGTGGAGTTGGATTGACAGCTCAGTGAGACTTTGTCAGACGTGAGGTGCTGTGATGTGTCAGGACTCACTGTGAGAGACACTGGGGACTCAACATGTGCAAAAGAATAATCTAAGAGAGCAGCTCCGAGTCAGTGTGCCTCCAGACTCAACCTCTGTGTCACCAGTCACTGTGGCCTTTGCTTTTTCTCTGCATCACATTATGAAACCAAAAGAACAAGATCACTTTAAATAAGTCACTTTTAGAGAACTTTCTTCTCACTTTAAGCAAACACATGTTGTTACAAAAAAGAACTAAATCAAGACATTTGATTTGACTGTATTAAAGAGAAAAGAAATCTAAGTCATAAATGTGAAAATGAATAGTTGTTCTTCCAGTGTGGTCTCTCTGCTCCACAGTCTTGTGTCCATTTATTTTCTTTAGTTTGAGAAACAACAGTCGAAATAACAGCAGTAAAATCAAATGTTACACACACCAACTGAGGACAAGTGCTTGAGTTCAGATTGAATAAACGGAGTTGGGTAAGGCAGTATTTCAGGGGCTGCCCCCTGTGCATGGACTGACCTGCAAAAGGACTTCAATCTGTCTGAACTTGTGACTTTAGGAGAATTGAAATCCATCCTAAAGAAGCGTGAACTCAAGGAGCTTGGTAAATGGAACTGTTTTGAAACTCTTTTGTAACGATTGAGAGTAAATCTTGTTCTTTGTGTGTTTGATCATTCTTGTATTTGTCAGAAACTGTGTGTAATGCTGTCGTCTTGGCCTGGTCACTCTTGGAAAAGAGAGTTTTGATCTCAAAGAGGATATCAGCAGGTTAAAGAAAGATCGAATAAATAAAGGACAGCTCTATTTGAGACACAGACACCAGCTGAGTTTTCTTTCATTGTTTCCCTCTGAGAGTCCGAGGCTGACTTTAGTCTGAACCATTCAGAAGTTCCTTTAAAGCCTGGACTTCACAGAGTCACACTGCTCTGTTCTGGGATGTGTCACTGGAGCTTTTCAGATGGACTCTGAAAATACAACAGAATAAGAAATGAAGAAAATGCTTACAGTTACTGAGTTCAATGTAGGACATGGTGAAAGTACTTTTATTGTTTCTTTGTCTTTTGCTGTTGATGAATGTTTGTTTAATGGTGACTTTTGTCCTTGTTTTCCATATTTGAACTGTGGAGACTGCGACGATGAGTTGAATGAGTTTGAACTGTTTGGTGTGAACCTTTCCTCCATGAGTCCAAACAGAACAGAGCAGAAGTTTACATTAAAAGTCAGTCCAAGTCCCTTTAGTTTGGTGCACATTTCTTTTGAGTGAGAGCAGTCTAAAAACAAATGTGTGTGGCTCTGGTCCTCAGAACAGTTTTGGTGCTTACAGAACAAGTCCATGAAACAGTGGCTCTGAGCGGGAGTCTGGTCACTGATATAAGCCTCTTATATCTCCAAGACTTTCATCAGAGTCTTTACAATCCAGGAGCTTTATCAGAGCTGCACATTCATCCTGATTTAAAGATTTATACAAGACAAAACCACAAGAACAATCTCATTAAGTTTGTTAAAAAGCCTTTTTGATGTTGAACCGTTCCAATCCAGGACATATTTATGAGTAAAATCACAAACAACACTTTAAACTCTGGTCCTGACTCGTCCACTCTCTTCCTCCAACACTTTCTGTCTCTCGCCCAACGTGCATTTCTCACGGAGCCCCTCTGGTCTCACTATGTAAAAAAAAAAATATATATGTAACTAAGTCGTAGCCCACGAGATAAGTAAATATGAATGAATATAAAAGGAGAATGCACAATGGAGCAGCTTTTCTCCCGAAAGCATGCACGCTAACTCTGCCACCCATAAGGCTCATACATACAGCCAGATGGAGGTACCGTGACCTAAGCCTAGAACGTCCTCTGCTGACGTTTTATCGTAGGCTACACAGACATGCTTTTCCAAAATGTGAAACACTTCAATAATTAATGAACCAGTCTGACTATAGACTATCTTAAAATCATAATCAGAAATACTTTATTGATCTTTATTGATATCGATAACCCAGGGGACAATTGTTGTGTCACAGTTGACGTGCACATCAAGACATTTAAAGAAATATAAATAATAATATAAGTTGGTAAATAAACAAGTAGCCTATATACATGTAAAAAGTATAAATATATGCTATAAAATATGAAGAAGAGTTATAAAGGATCACGGATATGCAGCCTACAAGATTTACATTACTGTATTAACAGAATTGAATTGATTTTGATGAACAGTAATAGTAAATAAATAGAAGCAGAACTGCAGCAAACTATATTACACTGAATATTAAAACAGATAATATTGCACAGAATGTGAAGTATTACATTGCACTACAGCACAGGGTCCATTTAAATAACAAAGGTTATCGATATCAATAAAGATCAATAAAGTATTTCTGATTATGATGCAGACTGGTTCATTAATTATTGAAGTGTTTCACATTTTGGAAAAGCATGTCTGTGTAGCCTACGATAAAACGTCAGCAGAGGACGTTCTAGGCTTAGGTCACGGTACCTCCATCTGGATGTATGTATGAGCCTTATGGGTGGCAGAGTTAGCGTGCATGCTTTCGGGAGAAAAGCTGCTCCATTGTGCATTCTCCTTTTATATTTATTCATATTTACTTATCTCGTGGCCTGACTTAGTTACATATATATATTTTTACATAGTGAGACCAGAGGGGCTCCGTACATTTCTTATAAAGTCTAAAGATGTGTTTTTATAAAGGCTAGCATTCATTTTAGCTTTAAATCTATGTTCCCTAATCCTCCATGTTTTTACTTTTAAATAAGACACAAAGACAACATTGTGTTTCCACTTTTAACCTGGAAACACCATTTTAAGTGACTACATCCTGAAGCTGACTGAGAGAGGCCCAAGGGTTTGCAGCTCTGTCGACAAAGACTGATGACTTTGAGGAATCTAAAATATTAAACATCTTTTCAGTTCTTTCACACTTTTTTCTTTGTGTTTAAAATCTACAAACCCGATTCCCAAAGATTTTGGACACTGTACAAATTGTGAATAAAGAGAATAAAAACTATAAAACCAATGTAAAGTTTGTCGGTTTAATTCCACTCAGAAAAAGGCATAAGTCCAGCGCTGTTAGACGACCCGCAGCTAACATGAGGTCAGCCCACGTGTTGTGCGTCTGCTCAATTCAATACACTAAAAGTCATCACCTTTGGCCACAGCTCACACAGGAGGGGGCACTTCCTGCCCCAGTACCAGGACTTTTCACTAAGTGTCCAGCCAGGGGTGACCAACTGGTTCTAACTGGTTTCAACAGATGAGGTATTTAGTGTCCTGATCTAGTGCAGTGTAGCATGCAAAGTGTGTAAATAACTTACAGAAAAGTTATAAGAGTTCTTCTTATTATAAAACACTAACAGGTAACAATAAGAGACAGAAAAGTTTCATGTACATATAAAGAACAGCTGGAGGACACATTAGGGACTTATTAGGTCAATTGGGAACATGCTTGGGAATAAAAAGAGCCTCTCAGAGTGTCAGTGTCTCTCAGAAGTCAAGATGAGCAAAAGATCACCAATGCTGTGGCAAAATATAGTGGAACAATATCAGAAGAGTTTGCAGCTATCTTCATCTACAGTGCATAATATTCCAAAGATTCAGAGAATCTGGAACAATCTGTGCGTCAGGATCAAGGCTGAAAACCAGACTGGATGTCCGACCATTTTAGTCGTTTAAGGGAGGGGATTATGGTATAACACACTAAACAGAACCAATGTCCAGACTGAGAAGTACGTTTGGTGGGTTTCTGTTTATTCAATAGAAAAACACAATGTCATGAATGAATATAGTCCAGTGGTCTATGGATGGATGGATGGATGGATGAATGAATAGATGATGGATGGAATAGTCGGAAGGGCTTAAAAAATACAAATAAAATAAAAGAGCTGAGTGGAGAGTGAAAAACATGTCACACAAGCAGCAGAACATACATTAACTTTATATGTTTTAAGTGATAACCTCATCTGGACTCAGACAGAGCCCTGAACAGGTTAGTTTAGTGACAGTGTTGACCCGTATAGAGACTAAAAGAGACGCTCGACCTTCAGATGCAGCACATATCAAACTATATATACACAGCTGTGCTCAAAAGTTTACATACCCTGGCAGATAAAAGAGGTGTGCATGGTGCCACTAGATTAGATCCATTATTTTAAAGTGGTTTGGAGAAAATCCATTTGTTTATCTTGAAGCTATTGAATCCACTTGTGCTGTAATGTCCCGCTGTAAACTAGAGTCTGGTCTGTTCAGAACGAGAGCTGCCTCTGAGGCTGGACATTAGCTCAGACACTGAGGTTTAATCAAACCTGAGTCTGTTTTAAACCCGGTCTTTTGAGAATTATATCAGGTCCTCACATAAATGTTGGTTTGGAAATGTTGTGCCTGGATGTTTTTTGTGCAACAATAAAATAGTTATATACAGTATATGATTATATAAATCATTAGACCCCACATTTATTATTTGGCTTACATTAAGCATCTATTCACCAGTGTTACAGCTGAACACCACTGGAGGAAAGGGGGGGGGGGTTAAGAGTCTTACCCAAGGACACGACAATATGAACTGTGGGGAGAAGAGGGAATCGAACCACCAACCTCCCCTACTGCACCTAGCATTTAATTCATGTTTACTTCAAATGTTTAATGCACCTGTGTGTTTAATGTTTTATTAGTAAAATGAAGAGTTTTGAAAATACAGCTTTAAAATCCCCCACAAGGACTACACAGGGCTTAAAATTAAATGAAACAATATTGGAACCATAAATTTTACACCTACTTTAACGCTATTCTTATCGGTACTTTGTGTTGTGTGTTTTGGGCTTGTCTTGGAGCAGAGGTGTTAGGAGTTGGATGGTTCATATATAGACAAATAAATGTTTACATTTACAAACTGATTTTTCTTTATTTTGAATTTTAAAACAAGTAAAAATATGTTTATTTCATTCTCTCATTTCTCCCAAAATAAAATCAACAGAATGTCTACATAAGGTAAACAAACCAGGGAGATTTTACATTTATTTTAAATGACGTGAACAACGTTGATTCAACATGATTTTAGCATACATACCAGACGTAGATGGGACAACAACCAGAGACGAACCAGCTAGGCAGTCGTAAACCTTGCATTTCTCTGTCTGCACATAATGCACTTCTGAAGGGTGCTTAGACAGACTGCTTGTGTTTCAGCCCTTACTTGCAAACATTTTGTTGCACTTATGACATCGGCGTTGTCTGCATCAACTCTTTTGCTCTCTCCGCCATCGTCACTCTTTGTATTAAGTGTGAGTTTTCGTACTGTTGTGTGTGTGACGTGCTCGTTCTTGTGGTGTGTGTGTGAGAGAGACAGCCTCCTCCGCACATGACAGATCTCACAGACAAACGTCATAATATGATCGCACATTAGAAGTGTTTGGTGAGATAAAATGTGCACAATAACATTAAGCAAAAATACATAGTACATTCATTTTTTCCCCTCAAGTAACAAAAGCACAACCGATAGCGTCAGATCTTACTGATACTACGATTGTTTCATAATTTAGCCCGGGGCCAAATTAATACCGGGTTTTGGTGCCCATCCCTATGACTGACTCAGCTCATTACTCCATCCAAGACCCTGGAGCTGAGAGGCGGGCATAATGTACACCTATAAAAACTTCAGGATGCAGAGTCTAATTATGGTCCACACTTCCCCATTTCCACCTCAGCGTGTTTCTTTAGGTGTTGAGAAGAAGTCCATTTAGAGTAAAATATCTCTCCACACAGCTCACATGGTATCACCAACTCTCGAGTGTGTTGAAGGTAATGTGTCCTAAAAGAACTTGAACGTCTAAATGTCTTTCCACAATAGTCACAATAGTACGGTCTGTGTCCAGTGTGGATGTGCTGATGTTGTTCTAAATTACCTGCCTGTGAAAATGTCTTCCCACACTGGTCACAGCTGTAAGGCTTCTCTCCAGTGTGGATGCGCTGGTGTTGTTTTAAACTAAATGCATATGAAAATGCCTTCCCACACTGGTCACAGCTGTAAGGCTTCTCTCCAGTATGGATGCGCTGGTGTTGTTTGAGACTCTGCACAGTGGTAAACTTGTTCCCACACAGGTCACAGCTGTAAGGCTTCTCTCCAGTGTGGATGAGCTGGTGTTGTTTTAAATTACTTGCCTGTGAAAATGTCTTCCCACACTGGTCACAGCTGTAAGGCTTCTCTCCAGTATGGATGCGCTGGTGTTCTTCTAAACTACCTGTCTGTGAAAATGTCTTCCCACACTGGTCACAGCTGTAAGGCTTCTCTCCAGTGTGGATGCGCTGGTGTTGTTTTAAATGACCTGCATGTGAAAATGTCTTCCCACACTGGTCACAGCTGTAAGGCTTCTCTCCAGTATGGATGCGCTGGTGTTGTTTGAGACTCTGCACAGTGGTAAACTTGTTCCCACACAGGTCACAGCTGTAGGGCTTCTCTCCAGTGTGGATGAGCTGGTGTTGTTTTAAATTACCTGCCTGTGAAAATGTTTTCCCACACTGGTCACAGCTGTAAGGCTTCTCTCCAGTGTGGATGCGCCGGTGTTGTTTGAGACACTGCACAGTGGTAAACTTGTTCCCACACTGGTCGCACATGTGCATTATAAAAGCAGTGGCTGTAGTCAGCTTCTTTATTTAATGAGAGTTTGCTTCTGACCAAGGATCCCTTGTTTCTCTGCAAGAGACAAAAATGTAAAAGTGAGAAAAAAAAAGTGTTAAAACTGTTAAGTTTTATAATTTGCATTGTTCTTTATTTTTTTGTAAATTATTTGTTGTTCTGGCAGCTCAGGTGGCACTTTATTTAAAAAAAAGTCTATATAATTTGGCAGATGTAAAGCATACATGTGTATTTTTTTGTGTTAGTCCATTTTTATTTTATTTTATTATTATTATTATTATAACAGCTCAGGGATGTTCAATCGGCAACATATTTGTGCACTTTCTAAAGATTTTAGTTATGTTTTTAAATAAAGGGTTGGAAATTAATGCTTTTCTTTTTAGTTTTTTATCCGATTCATCGATTAACTTAAAAATAATGGAATGGAATGTTAAATCTAAAATCTCTAAATTACCCGGTGAAGCGAAAAGTACTCTCACATCTTAAGGAACTGAAAGCAGATATTGCCTTCTTGCAAGAAACCCATTTGAACACATGAAGAAAGGTTTGAGTAAAAGCAACTGGACTTCTTTTTCCAAGGTGAAGACGTTTCATCTCTATTCCAAGAGACTTTATCAAAGAAGTCCAGTTACTTTTACTCAAACCTTTTCTTCAAGATGTCCTGGATGACTGAGAACCTCCACAGACATTTGAACACATCTAACCACTTTAGACTTAGAGGGGGATCGGTAGGACAAATTTTTTACTGTATTTTCCATTCCAAATCTAGGGGAACAGCTATTTAGATCAAAAGTAGTAGTGTCAAAAGTTGATGCTGACTCTGCTGGCTATTATACAATAGTAACGGGCAGACTGAACAGTACCCCAGTAGTTCTAGAGAATGTGTATGCACCCAACTGCGATAATGCATTCTTTACTACCCTCTTCTCCCGAATACCTGATATAGATACACATCAAGTCATATTAGGAAGAGTTATTAACTGTGTACTGTCGCCCTCACTGGATCGTAATTCACCCAAGGCCATGCAACTAACTCGATCAACGGTAGTACCCAATCAGCTTCTTAAAACTTACGGAATGACTGATGTGTGGCGTTTTCAGAATCCTGGGCGTAGATGCTACTCTTTTTACTCACCGGTCCACAAAACATATTCTTGAAGCGATTATTTTTTTGTTGATAATAGTTTACTTTCATTAGTCAGTAAATGTGAATACCAGGCAATAATTGATGGGATTCTCTCACACTCACCATCTGTTGATTTATTTAAGGAACGATTGGCTCTTCAGACAGAAATCAATCTGTTATCTACAAAACTTATTGAGAACCATTAGAGATTAATAATCGGTTTATGGAGTATTATTCACAGTTTTATTCATCTTAATCTTGTAGAAATGAAGCACTGTTTGACTCTTTTTTTAAGCAAATTTACTCTGCCCACTATTGATGAAATATTGAAAGCAATTGCCACCATGCAAAGTGGAAAATCACTGGGGCCAGATGGCTTTCCAAGTGAATTAAAAAAAAAAAATTCTCCTCAGAACTTTCCCCCATCTTACTTGCTGTCTATGACGAGTCCTTCATCTCAGGGTCGTTACCAGAAACCACGAGACAAGCAGATATCTCTTTAATTCATAAAAAGGGCAAAAGTAAATTAGATTGTAGTTCATATAGACCCATTTCACTGTTAAGCGTTGATAGTAAAATATTTGCCAAACTTTTAGCTTGTCGATTAGAGATTAGAGATTGTTATACCTTCAATAGTATCTGACGATCAGACTGGCTTTATCCAAAATCGAAATTCATTCTACAATATACGCAAACTTTTGAATATCCTTCACTATCCCACTCCACCCGATACACCTGAGGTGCTCCTGTCAATTGATGCTGAAAAAGCATTTGATCGGGTGGAGTGGGATTATACTCTTCTATACCCTGAAGAAACTTGGCTTTGGTGCCAAATTCATATCATGGATAAATGTTTTATATTCCTCTCCTGTAGCAGCAATTCGGACAAACAACATCTCATCCTTTTTCCAATTAAGCCGCGGGACTAGGCAGGGTTGCCCATTATCCCCCTCATTGTTTGCACTGATGATTGAGCCCCTGGAAGTGGCAATATGGTCTGATAATACTATTATAGGCATACTGAGGGGTCAGACTGAACATAAAGTGTCCCTTTATGCGAATGATACTCTCCTGTATGTGTCTGATCCGCTTAAGACACTGCCTCATTTACTGTCATTTTGGGGAAAATATCAGGTTATAAAATAAATATGCAAAAAAGTGAACTTATGCCACTTAACACTGCAGCCAGACTTATCACATTTAACACCTTACCATTTAAATTAAGTAAAGACAAATTTAAGTATTTAGGTATATGGATTACTAATAATTACAAGAACCTCTATTAAACAAACTTTATCCCATTGATACATTCTATAAAACAAGATTTTGAGCGCTGGGGTACACTACTGCTATCACTAGGAGGCAGGATAAACACTGTCAAGATGAACATTCTACCCAGATTTCTATATCTGTTCCAGTGTATCCCAATATTTTTAACTAAATCGTTTTTCCTACTGATAGACAAGCTATTATCAGCTTTTATATGTAATGGTAACAATGCACACATCCGTAAAAGTGTGCTGCAGCAACACAGAGAGCATGGAGGACTATCATTACCCGATTTTCAATACTATTATTGGGCAGCCAATGCTCGTTCTATGTTATATTGGTTTAACTCACATGCTGATGGCGCTAAGTCGCTGTCCCTTAAAAACTTGTCATGCCTTCCTGCTTCTCTACATGCATCACCTCAGCCAATTTATAAATACTTTTTGAATCCAGTGGTTAAGCATTCCTTCAAAATATGGGGACAGTTTAGAAGACATTTTTCACTTAATGATGTATCAGTTTATGCCCCCATAGTAAGAAATCACATGTTTACTCCCTCTATTATTGATGATTCTTTCGGTGTCTGGTCTGTAAATGGCCTTAGAGTACTAAAGGATATGTACAGTCCTGCTCACCATTATTGGCACCCGTGAAGTTTATGTACATATTGTGGAATATCTACTGAAGGAAATGTATCAAATTAACCAACATATTACTACAGATAGCTTGTGTTTGACACAAAACAGTAAATGATAAATAACTTTTAAAAAGAAACATTATAAGGAAAACAGAGAAAACCATAATGCTTGCCTTGTCAGTGGTATAGGCTACGTGCACAAGCGGAGTGACGAACTTCCGCTATTGTCAGAAGTCGGCATATCCGTTTCCGGTTTACTTGCGGCGCTCAAAATGGCTTATTTTACTCGATGTCTTCAGGACCTGCCGAAAATAAGTGTTAGCGATGTTCATCGCATCGTTGATGCCTGGTCCCCTGCTCCAACAAGCAAGAGGGACAAGGGATTTAAATTATACATATCCAGTTACCTGCACAATTACGAGGGTAAGTAGTTTAATCTAATATGGTGTGTCGGCAGATAGCGGCTAAGCTAGTTATAGACGTGTTCTTTTTTACTTAAGTATTAGTATAGAAACTTTTTTTTGCAGACGCAGTTTGTTGTGATAATTGAAACTTCAATTTAACTTGCTCTCCTTACAGTTTCTAATAAAGATCAGGGCACAGGGGAAGTCTTTGGCGCTCCCAAACACCGCCCGTGACACCTTAGTATAGTTATTCCACTCAAATAACGATGGAACAGAGCCTGTTGCCAAAACCTGTCCACCCTTAGCAGTAGTGAGGATTTCATTATGGTGAAAATGTCGGCTGCATACCTTGGTATGAGTGGTAACCGAAAATCGCGCCCTCCTTATTTTGTGTAGCCACTGCGCACGAAGGTTGGTGTCCTTCGGGAAGCGGTGGAAGCTTAAATGGCTGTTATACCGACTTGAAGCAGTGCAAAGTGGTACACAGCAATGCTCCTTAGATCCACTCACAGTTCTCTGAAACTTCCGTACTACTTTTCCGTACAATAACAACAGCACTCATTGTGAGGTGATAGTGGGTACGGATGAAGATAGAGAGTAAACCGTAAACGGATATGCCGACTTCTGACAATAGCGGAAGTTCGCCACGCCGCTTGTGCACGTAGCCTATTGGCACCCTTTGCTGCAAATCAGTATGGAAACCCAATTTGGCTCACCTGTGATGAATTGCCTCCACCCATGTGACCCGAATTAGCCAATAAATGAACATTTTGGTTTTATAAAAAGCCACCTGTTATTCCCTCTTCATGTGTGACAATGGTAAAGACAAATGAGCTGTCTGAGGACACCAGAATGCTATTATTTGCAAGCATAAGACCTCCAAAGGGTATAAGGCCATCTCCAAAGACCTTGGCATCCCTGTTTCAACGGTGCGTAATGTTATTAAGGGGGGGGGGAGAAATTGATGACAGAAGTCTTCGAAGGTTGGAACGAATGGTGGAAAAAACACCCCGTCAAACATCTAAAGACCTGAAGACCAACCCGGAGCAGTCTGGTGTAACTGTTTTAACAAGTACCATACGCCGCACACTAAAAGCGGGCTTTATGGGCGGAAGCCAAGGAAGACCCCATTGCTAAAGAAAAGGCATAAAAGGAAAGATTGATCTTCGAAAGAGAACCTGGACAAACCTCAAGCCTTCTGGGACAATGTTTTATGGACAGATGAAACAAAAGTGGAGCTTTTGGTCCTGCACACAAACAGTATGTTTACAGACGGCGCAATGAAGAATTTTAGGAAAAGAACACCATACCAACAGTCCAGCACGGTGGAGGATCCATAATGCTTTGGGGCTGCTTTGCTGCATCTGGTACTGGAGGCCTTGACCGTATCAAAGGCATCATGAAATCAGAAGATTATCAAGCAATTCTAAAGCGAAATGTCTTGCCCAGTGTAAGGAAACTTGGTTTGAGGCGAAGATCATGGGTCCTCCAGCAAGATAAAGACCCAAAGCACACCTCCAAAAGCACGCAGGAATGGTTGAAAGGGAAAAAATTTACTGTTTTAAAATGGCCAGCAATGAGTCCTGATCTCAATCCAATTGAAAATCTTTGGGGGGAGCTGAAAACTGCCATTGGAGAAAGGAACCCAGCAAATGTTCAAGAGCTTGAGCATATTGCAAAGGAAGTGTGGGAGAAAATGCCACCCGAGAAGTGCAAGAAGCTTATCGATGGATATAAGAAACGTTTGGAGGGCTGTCATCGCTGCCAAAGGGTGTGCAACCAAATATTAAGGAGGGGTGCCAATATTAGTGCACATGCTGGTTTTCTGTTTTTTCCTTTATAATTACAATATCTATGTTGAAATAACAATTGTCTTTGTTAACTTACTTTGGACCTACAATTAAAAGATCCTGCTGATATAAATTTGGTACATTTCCATTTATTTCTGAAGACATTCACTCAGTTATGCAAAACATGAAGGGGTGCCAATAATGGTGAGCAGGACTGTATATTGAAGGCACGTTTGCAAACTTTGAGCAAGTGAAATCTAAATTCCAATTTCCCAACAAATAAATATCTTCAACTTCGCAGTTTTGTTGCATCGTCTGTTAATCACTTCCCCTCATTACCACCTGAGACACTTCTTGAGACTGTTCTAAAATTAATCCATATTCTAAAGGGGCCATTGGTAAAAGCTATGATAATAGCAATAAATACTCATAATATGGGTCCTCTGGCTCACGTGAGAAGATTGTGGGAATCTGGACACCGTCCAGCACTGCCAGAAATCTGGGAGTGGTAATTGATGATCAACTAATCTTCACAAGTCATGTTGCCAGCACCACCAGGTTCTGTAGATTCATCCTCTACAACATTAGGACAATTAGACCTTTCCTATCAGAGTACTCTACACACATCCTAGTCCAGGCTCTTGTCTTGTCCAAACTGGATTATTGCAATGCTCTTCTGGCTGGTCTCCTGCTGCACAACCAAACCTCTGCAGCTGATCCAGAATGCAGCAGCAAGAGTGGTCTTAAAAGAACCAAAGAGAGCACAAGTAACTCCTCTCTTCATTAGGTTACACTGGCTCCCGGTTGATGCACCTATTAAGTTCAAAGCTATGCTCTTGTCCTACAAGACCACCACTGGCCCCGCCCCTTCATATCTTCACTCACTGATACAGACCTATGTTCCTACCAGATCCCTGCGCTCTGCTAATGAACAACGTCTGGTGGTACCATCCCAAAAAGGAAAAAATAAATAAATCACTCTCACGTACTTTCTCTGGATCTGTTCATTGGTGGAATGATCTACTGCTGCTACAAGATCAGCAGGTTCTGTAGACATCTTTAAAAAACGCTTGAAAACACATCTCTTTCATCAACACATGACTGACAAACACTGAATTCTACTTCCTTTCTATCAATTCCCTTTCTTAAAAAAAAAAAAAAAAAAAAAATTGTCTTTCTTATCCTTAGCTTTGTAAACTGTGCTAGGTTTTAACTGACTAGTTTTTGTGCACTTATGCTTTTTGTTACCTTGTGTTGATGAAATTGCTTCCATTGTTTTCCTCACTTGTAAGTCGCTTTGGATAAAAGCGTCTGCTAAATGACTAAATGTAAGAGGAACTGGATATAGGAATCTCTGAGGATGTATGGGAATTTGTACTGAAAAACATTCACTCATCTTTAATATATCAAAGACGTTGAGTGATTCAATTTAAAGTTGTTCATAGATTACATTGGTCTAAAGTAAAACTGGCAAAATTTAAATCAGACATAGATCCTCACTGTGACAGATGTAAAGCCGAACCAGGCACTCTGTCTCACAGGTTTTGGCTTTGTCCAAAACTAGAAGATTTTGGAAGTCTATATTTAAAATTTATTTCTGATACATTGGGGACAGTCATAGAGCCTAATGGCATAATCTCTATATTTGATATTGTACATGGCACTTTCACTTAAATCAAAACAAAAGCCTCATAGCATTTGCTACTCTTTTAGCTCGATGGCAGATACTGCTTAAATGGAAAGACAAGTTCCCTCTAACTTTTAAAATGTGGCTCACTGGTCTTTTATACAATCTGACCATGGAAAAAATAAGGTATGCTACAGCAGGCTGGTTCTGGAACAAATTAGGAAGATGGATCCCTCTCTAATCTCAATTTCAGAGGAGTATGTTAATGATTGTTTTAATTTATTTATTTCAATATGCGTATTTGTGCAACAGGTGGGGATTGTTCTTGGGTGGGTTGGTTAACATAAAAGAAAATGTATTGTATTGTAAAATGTATCTTAGGTTTGATAAGATGTTCAATAAAAACACTTTGGAAGAAAAGAAAATAACCCATTATTTAACAACATGTTGAGTATAATGTACATAATAGTTACTAAAATGTAATAAGAATATTATACCCCCACCTCCTCCGTCTGTCATGAATGAAAAAATTAATAAAAAAAACGCAACCTTCATCAATAATAAAACTGTTATCTGTTAGTTAATTGCATGTCAGGCCACTAAAGACTACCTGTCTGAAAGTGCACGAGACATTTTAATTTCTGAAAGCCCTGGATGTACTGGTTTGTTATGGTGAAGACGTAGAAGAGTCCCATGGTAAGGTTCTTAATTTACTGGTCTTTGTTCCCAAACTCTTATGGTCTACGACCAAAAAGACATCTTAAATACAAAAGACAAAAACAATAAGCACTCCTTTAGAGACAGTCACCAGGACAAGCCCAGAGAACAGCAGCTGCTCCTCCACATTAAGAGGAGCTGAGAAAGGCTCATTGGTTCTGGAAGCCTTTTGGAGACTTTCTACAAACATGTCCCACCGAGAGAAGGCCTTGTAAAAGACTCTGAAAAGACTAGACGGGCCGTGCTCACTCATCTGGACTAAGAACACTGTAAAAAGTGAAACAAAATGAAACAGAGCGAAAAGTCAAATGTAGACGGGGGTCTTGCTCGGTTCATTTGTCCAGTGTCACTCCCCTCGCTGTCTCGCTCTGTTTCCTGTCGACTACTGCCAAATAAAAAGGAAAGAGACGTCGAGGACAAGTTCAACAAGGTATGACTTGTCGGTAGGACTAGAGTTACAGCCCCAGAACAACATTGATACATGGAGTTGTAAATAATGTCTTTGTCGCCCTCTTCTGGTGAATATAGAGTAGTGTTTGAACCAAGTAGAACCCTTTGTATTTGAATATTGTCTTTTTGAAAGTGACCTGACCTGTGATTAAAAATACATCAAAAAGGAGGTGGCATTAAACAGAGACCACAATAGAATCATGTTTTACACTGCTTTATTTCTGCTTAATTTGTAAACTAACTCCAGCATACTAACTATGCAATCTATTGGGTTTTATAAAAATCACTCGGTGCTCGATTTATTAGTCTGGCTATGTGGCTAAGCTAACTGTAACATACCAAACACATAGTTTGTATAAATGAGCTCATAATTAACGATTTACGGCAAATGTTCACAAACATGTCCTGCAGCTTTAAAAACACTTGTTCTATTTTATTTATGTGTGTGCATTTTGAATAACAATAATATCCTACTTTTCTCTGACCTGTTGAGTAAAGTCAGAAACATTAGGACACGTGGACAAAGTCCGAGCGGACAGTTTCAGACAAACCCTGTCCGTTTTTACAAAAGTGTCCGGACTGTTTTCGTAGAGGCTAAAACAATGGCGGACATTTTAAAAGTGGCCAAGCGCCTCGTGGTTGTGGCTTGAGCCTGTCGCCAGTTTATGAGCTCGCTGCTGTTTTTCAAAGCAGCTCAAACTCTGCAGATGTAGTCCTTTTGAACATGGATTACTCCAGAGACGTGTAACGCTAGTGAAGACGGGATTAGCTCCGACACTTTCTTCGTTGACTACATTTACACTTTTCTGCAGCAAAGCCTCTAAAACACGAGCCTTTTAAAATGTGGTCACACTCACAAAGAGACAAAGACACGGACAAACCTGGATTGTTGCAGGCGTCGTCCCAGACGAGACTGAGACTCTGCAGCGGGAGGAGGACAAAGACGTCTGCTGTGAGCGCAGTGTCCACACAGAGACAAAGCTCAGAGTAGGACAGTGTTTTATTCTTAAAAGTCCGTCCTTAAAGTCTTTAGGCGTTGTTGAACAGCTCGTCGGTCATGGCGCTCAGACTGTCACACTTGTTTTTCAGACTGGAGTTACTGGAACACTCTTCAGACGAGGGCCAGAGCTCCGCCCAGGTGTTCTTCTCCAACATGTACACAAGGCTGCCACAAGAGGGAGACAAAGAGCCCAGATCAAATAACACTGTGTGTATTGTTTTTGTTCACCTGGGAAAGGATGGAGAGTATAATGTGTGTGTTTCATGTACACTACAGTCCTGCCATGTCAGCTTTGTGCTTCTGTGATTGGATCTGTTTGTTTACCCTGAGTTTAGACTTACAGGCTGAGTGTGTGTCAATAATAATAAGGCATATTTGCTCCTGTTGAGCTGTTACAGTGACAGCTTACTCTAGTCAAAGTCAGGACAGTTTTATTTTAATTTGTTGGGCATTCTTTGGTTTTATTATCGTGAGATCTGTCTTTGATCCTGTCACACTTTGCAGCCCCTGTTTTAAAACTAAAAATTTAAAAAGCAAAAAATGCTCAGTTTGACAGAGGCTTTAAAGTTGATGAGTTTAGTCATATAATCAACCTCTTTATTTTTATGATACAAACCCTTCTGATTCTCTAAATGTTTGGTCCTGGTCTTAATTCTGAACCTGGACTTGATAAGTTTCTTGGATTATTTTATAAACAGCAACTTTATTTTTATTTATTAATTATTTATTATATTTTGTTTATTCTTTTCACAAAGGGGTGGGTTTGGGGGAGTATCTCAGTGAGTATCTCCCCACAGTTCATACGCTCGTGTTCTTGGGTAAGACACTTAACTCTTGCCTCCAGTGGTGTTGCAGCTGTAACACTGGTGAAAGGAAGCTTCATGTGAGTTCTTTTAATGTGTATATTTTAAAATAATAAATGTGAAGAGGGCACAAGGGTTAAATGATTAAACAAATCTTTGTTTTAGTCGCTTTTATTATTTTTCCTTTCAGTGATTCTTGGGAATTTGGATAAAACAGGTTTTACTTTTGAAAAGAAAAAGTTAGTTAAATTACAAAATCTGAAGGTATATTATTATAAGGTCTTGGCTGTTTTGCAATTTACCAGTGCAACCTCCTCATTTTGTGTTTTTTTTTTTTTTAAATGACAATTACAATTACATGTTTTTGTCACCACCGTCAGACACAATAAAAGACAGAAAACCTGACGTTGGTGACAAAAAACTACTCTTTCACATGAAATGCATGCGTTGTTCACATTAGCCATCTTGTTTGGCCTCTGTTGCTAGTTCAGACCCCTTCTTAAAAAGTATACATTTATTTCATAATCTAATCTAATATATTTTTTACACAAAAGAGACGGTGTTGACATGTTATGGTTGTGACAGTAGCAGTTTTCAAAAATATGAGCAAGTTTAAGAGAAAATAGCAAACTTACAGGAGCTAAAGTAATCTATAAGCATAAGTACAACTGAAGGTGTGAAAATGGGGGCTCAGGAATGTATCTGAGCCTGATTTTATTGATTTTTATAAATATCTGACGGTGATGACGAATATGTGGGACACATTTTGGACAATCACAAAATAATAGTAAATATTGTTCACAACTCACTGTCTGTAGTTTTTAATATATATTACAATGTACTCTTTCATGTGGTAAATATATTATTTAATTAAATGATTAATCTTTTTTTAATCAAGTTGAAATGACAATGGGCCAGCATATAATCAATAAATTAATAAAAAATTAATTTACATATGAGCAAAGGACCCCCTAATTATAACCTTGATTTTTTTTCTTCATGAAAATGTTATTTATTTCAAACAGAATTAGCACTTTTCTTGTGGGACATGTTTTTGCCAAAGTTTCAAGAATCACTGCTTTGATAAAGTAAAGAGTCTGATTTTAAAGCTGATGAGTTTCTTCAGAGGCTCCACAGACTCTGCACGGCTCAGCTGTAACAGCCCTCAAAGGAGTCAGAGCTAGAAACACTGCCACATTCAGGACGTGCTTTCTTCAAGATCCTGACGAGAGAAAGTGTGTCAGTAACAGGACGTGAAGAAGAACAAACAGAATACTTTAAAGCTTTATGAAGTCCCTCTGGACCAGTCATGAGCCACAAACAGAATAGGACTAGATTTTTGGACCAGTTGTACCAAAATATAAAGAGTAACAGAAATACCTGTATACTAATACCTCCTGTAGGGGGCGCTATGAGGGGTCTCCTGCCATGATCTGTTTGGTTTGAAGCCGTGTTTCCTGAATCACAATTAGCCTCAGTCTAGTCCCAAAGAAAGACTAACATCATTTAAACTTTCATCAAAGTATTACACTATTTGTCCACTAGGGGGCGAGTCTAAGTTATAAACTGGTTATGTGTTTGTAACAACATAACTAACGCCTTTAAGAAAGGACTTCACACTCTAGCAGAAGAATTGATTTTGACCTGGTTTTACAAAATAGAGAAATGATTGATTTAATCATTAAGAATGTGCATAAGTCTCACCCCTGTTTATGTTTTTCGTTATAAGTGTTATAAGAATTTCCTTTACAGATGAAATGAACAGAGACAATGAAGACCGTATACAATTTGAAAAGAATGGTCAGGTTTTAATTCTTGCAAGGATGAAGCAAATACATGTCAGACAATGTAAAGACTGATGGTTTTTGCTTAATAAGATATTTCTATAATCCATTGTGTATAAAAGTCTGTACATGTGTGATTTTCTTTGTGATTTTTGCTGATCATGTCAAATTAGTGTCAGACAATGACTTAAATCCACAAAGTAAAGCATGTGTTTGTGTCAAATCTAATGTTTGTGCTTGTTCTGCTGCGTTGGTCTGACACATGAAGCCGTCTGAGTCGAGCTGTGAACAGAGCAGTGTAAAAAACAACACTTATGTTTTGTTCTGTTCTTGTTCTGTTTTGACGAATAGTTGCTCCAGTTCAGTTAATGTTACATTTGAGCTCAGGCCTGCTCTAAATGGACTTTGTGAGATTGTGTTTTGATGAGAATGTGTTTCTGTGGAAGATATTATTATTTATTATTGATAAAGTAAAGACTATTGCATTTCATAACATTGACAGTTTGTTGCCACATTCTTACAGTGTATGCTTTTTATTTTTAGTAAGATATTTCTAGATGCACTCCTCTGATTAGTATTTTTGTGTTTTTTACACTGTGAGTGTAAATTGAAGAGAAACGGTCTGTAACTCCAGTCGGAGTCACTAGACACTATATTAAGAGAGTTACATTGACTGATGGGGGGCACGTCGGCAGAGTCCCAGCAAGGCCTGAGGCAGGAGGTGTTACCCTGGGTTCTCTCGGTGTGAACCTTTCCTCCATGAGTCCAAACAGAACAGAGCAGAAGTTTACATTAAAAGTCAGTCCAAGTCCCTTTAGTTTGGTGCACATTTCTTTTGAGTGAGAGCAGTCTAAAAACAAATGTGTGTGGCTCTGGTCCTCAGAACAGTTTTGGTGCTTACAGAACAAGTCCATGAAACAGTGGCTCTGAGCGGGAGTCTGGTCACTGATATAAGCCTCTTATATCTCCAAGACTTTCATCAGAGTCTTTACAATCCAGGAGCTTTATCAGAGCTGCACATTCATCCTGATTTAAAGATTTATACAAGACAAAACCACAAGAACAATCTCATTAAGTTTGTTAAAAAGCCTTTTGATGTTGAACCGTTCCAATCCAGGACATATTTATGAGTAAAATCACAAACAACACTTTAAACTCTGGTCCTGACTCGTCCCACTCTCTTCCTCCAACACTTTCTGTCTCTCGCCCAACGTGCATTTCTTATAAAGTCTAAAGATGTGTTTTTATAAAGGCTAGCATTCATTTTAGCTTTAAATCTATGTTCCCTAATCCTCCATGTTTTTACTTTTAAATAAGAGAAAATAATTTTATTACCAACACAACATTCCACTTTAACCTGGAAACACGCTGCATCAGAACCTGGTCCGTCCTAAAGACAAGAGCCCCACAAACAGAGTCATGTAGTTTATACAGTTCAGTGAAGAGAAACTAAACAACAGAAGAGTCTGATCCACCTCCACCTCAAAGACAAAGAACACTCCTCCTGTTTCAGGTCTGGCTCATGGCTCTGTGTGTGACCTGTGTCTTCGTCGGTTTTCCTCGTCTTCACAGTTCGAGTGAGGAGCGTCTACAGCGAGAACAAGGCCTGGAGTGAGACATACATCAGTCTTTGTGGCCTCTTCCATCTGACTGACAGAGCTTTAAAACGTGGGCTGTAAAAGGAGCTGCTGCAGTGAAGTAGCTCTGACCTGGGCCATGTTCTAGAAGCTAGTCCTGCCTCGGATCTGTGTCTCCTACAGTTAAACAAACCTAACAGAGTGAGTCTGGAGTCAGGTTCATTAACCCTGTGTTTCTCTGGAGCTGAAACAGAATCAATCACAGCGACAGGTCTGAGAGAGTTAACACCAGGAAAAACTCCAGATTACATTCAACTCCAAACAAACAACACCAGAGACTGAACGAATGAAGTCTGACTTAAATAAAGACAAGACCACTTCTTGGTCTAAAATAAAGTAATCGAAGTTAAATGAAGTTAAAAATAAAATGTTTGGATGTAAAAAGTAAACCTGGACTTTATTAAATCTGAGTAAAAATAAAGGGGGGCGGGCTTTATGCAACATTTTTTTTCTCTGATTGGTTCTATTTCTTCTAAGATTTATCCAGAGGCTGTTTATTTTGCATCTCTTGAGATTTACTTCTGGAAATTCAATTAAAAAAAAATCTAAAACTTAATAAAATCTAAAAGTTGAACTAAATCCAAAACGAATGGATCACAGAGATTATTAATCTGACATTCATTTGAATAAAGGTTAATGGCTCCATCTAGTGGCTGTGACGTGATACAACCAGCTCCATGGCTCCTACTTTAGAGATGTTCTCTTCAGTTACGTTTGGGACACTTTGACTCTCCTCAGCGTCTCCTCGACACCTGCAGCTCGGTTCTTGTCCCTGATTGGTCGCTGGGCTGTGTTTTATCCTCTCCCTGGATCTTAGTTTCCTCAGAGATCTACCTCCAGAGAAAGAGAACACACTTTGTGAAACAGAAAAGCAGGATTAACCCTCATGATCTGGTTTCATAGAACAGGGCCCTGAGTAAGAGTCCAAACCTACAGAACCTGCCCTTAGCCTTCATATAGAGGCCCTCTCAGATGTGGGACGTCCCAGACTCTAAGTTCTGGTCCTGTTCAGTCACGACGTGGCCTTCTTCTTCATCATGGCTCGGTTTTCTTTCACAAACGGATACATGGCCCCTGCAGGTCCTCCGCCCCACAGTCAGTTTTTATATTAGTCTTATCTGACCAACTTCAGCTTTTCTTCAATTTAAACAGGTTTTAGATGGACTTTAACCAGTTTAGTTGGATTTAAACTGGTTTTGTTGGACCTGAACATGTTTTAGTCGGACTTGAACAAGATTTATTTGGACTGGAACAGGTTTTCGTTGGATTTGAACCGATTTTAGTTTGATTGGAACTTGTTTTTGTTGGAATTAAACTGTTTTTTGTTGGATTTAACCTGGTTTTAGTTGGATTTCTGGATTTTATTAATAGATTTGACACAAAACTGTTAAAATAACTAAGTTACAAAATACCACAAACTCTAAAAAAGGACCAGGTCTTTTGGTGAAAAACTAAACGTGTCTGATTTTGTTCAGCTCTAATGTAATTGCTGTTTGTTCCAGGTTTGTTTGAAGTAAAGACCCGTTCTCTGGTGTCCTTCTTCCTCGTCCTGGGGTCATCTTCAGGAGCTGGACTCTCCTTCCTGCGCTGGGCCTTGTGTGAAAGACAAGAACAAGTCGAATAAAGTCACGGAGACAAAGGTGAAGTCACTCAGGAAAGAAAAACAGAGACAAAAGGAAAACCTCTTGTGTTAAACTGTACTTTCACTGCCAGCATTAACGTTACAGGATGTATTTTTGTAATGTTTTTAAATTAAACCAAAAAAGAAAACACTTAAATGTAACTTTTAATGCTGAATATTTACTTTAGGAGTTTTGTTGTTGCTTTTATAGAAATGTCTTGAATATATTTGTGGAATATTAAATACTCATTTACATTTTTATGGTTCTTTTATTTGTATTGTTTTCATTTTGTTGCTGAATTGTGACTTTTAAAATGTTTTGTCTTATGTTGTATTGTTTTGTTGTTTCTTTGATAAATGAACTACATTTTCAAACACTGACAGCAGCTTCAATCTAAAACTGTAAAAGTGTAAAAGTGTTTACTGAAGTGAAAAGAGCTGAAAGCAGACTGTGTTCAGACTCAGGTTTAATAAGAGTCGAATAAAAGGCTTGAATTTTATTTTGGTTCAGTCTTTGTTCTGGACCTGGACTTGAACTGTCACGACACCACGAGAATACAGATGACATAGTTCTAAAGGTTTTATTGAAAGCAGGTGAGTAAATACCCAAAGCAGCAGGCCTGAGACAGAGAGCGTTATTAGAGGAATCTTAAAATCCAGAGCAGGAGCAGACTGGAGCAGACTGGAGCAGGCAGAGGCAGGAACAGGAGGCTAGTGGGCCTCCTGAATCCCAGCAGGTAAGACGGAACACGAGCCACAAAAGACAAATACACCGCTACAGCCGAAGCCAAAGTTCACTTTAGCAGTCGACTGACGATCTGGCAGAGTCTGGGAGGAAGGTCTAGGATTAAATACACAGGAGACTGATGAGGACATTGAAGACTGGACACAGCAGAAGGAGGGGGTGAAGATTTAAAGTAAATGTTAACAGAGATTACAGCAGAGTAAAACAAAACAAAGGATTGGTTCAACAATTTCAAGTTGTCAATAAATGTAACAAAAAGATAGAAAAGATGAATAAATAGAGATACTAACTGATAAAGTAACAATAGAAAGAGTTGAAGAGCAAAGATTTCTGAGAGTGATAGTCACAATGTTAGTTGAAAAGCACAAAGAACTAATATTTGTCTAAAAGCGTCGCTATAATGGGCAGCTGTAGATCTGAACTGAATCAGAAAGCTTGTTTGTTGTTCTCGTCCTACTGTATATTCATTATTTACTGAAGTTTGAGAAATACCTTTAAGAGCCATTTAGAGACATTATAAAGACTCCAGATAAAAGCCATTAGAACCTCACACTGTGGGATTTAGAGCTCCTTTCCTAAAACGTAAAGACTTAGTCAAGTTAAAAACATACTTATTAATATATAATAAAAACACGTCACCGATAGAGGGGGTTATAATTAAAGGTACAGTGTGTTTGTGACATTAAAGAGACAGTGTTGTGTTTCTGTGGAACCGACCGGACGGTGGAATAAAGGCTGCAGCAACATAAAAAATGATATAAAACTAGTATTTCTTACAAATATATTCTATTGTAATAACTAACTGTAAACATGACACATAATGCTAGGAATAATACCTTTGTTGTTTTGTTTATTTCTATTAATTGTGAATTTGTTGTGGTTGTTTTTGTGTTTCTTTGGTCAATATGTTTAAAATGAACGTATGGATTTTAATTAATCTTTTATTTTTGACTGAAATAAAAATAAAATAATGATACAGTGAACAGTCTAATGATCTACAAACAGAAGGAGCCCAGGCCATGAACCTGGAACTATAAACACACATCACAATGTTTTAATAATTTATTTAGTGCAAAATTAATGCGTTTACTGACATTAAACATTAATGTCACTGAAAGCCTACTGTATTTTATCAGTTTAAATATTCAACATTTGCACATAAGACTCATCGACAAAGCTATAATTGTATCTGATCAAAGCCGATAAATAACACTGTAATATTATTATGACGTACGTTTTTGATAATATTCCTTTTATTTAAACATATATTGTAGTGTTGCAAATGTCCCAACACAACACAAATGTTTCCCAAAATGTAATTTCCCCAACATTTAATCGAAAAATGACTACATCTGCTGGGTTTGAGAAAGAATAAAAAGAAAAATCCCAGTGAGTAGAACATTGTGGTGTAGTGTGGAAGGAAGAAGAAGCCAAGGTGTTACAAAACCCTTGAACACTTTATAAGAACGTGTATTTGTGACAAGTGTTCCGAACTCATTTAATTCAATAATGCTGATCCTTCTATTGTTTGATTATTCGTCGATATATTGGTAGTGCCTCGGGGCTCCTGTAGGGGGGGTTGCATGTGCGCGCTTCTCTTCCTCATTCAATACAGACGAGTGAAGGCGAGAGCTGCGTCATGTGTGTTCTTAAACCTTCTCCCGTTACTTTTCCCCTTTTTAAGGTATTTACCAATCACAAAGCACTGCAGATGTTAACATATGTGTATAATAAATTTTGTTATTGTATTAGTGTTTTATATGGGTAAAATCGATCGTTGTGCATTGTTTAAAGAATTTCGAGCTAACTGCAAAAATGTACAATTTTATGCTAGCATGTGGAGACCTCGTGGCCCCGTCGTGACCGAGTCTCGGCACATACGAGTGTCTACTGTGTCATTTGTGTTAAGCTAGTTACTACAGTTACTGAATGCTGTTAAAAGTACAATTAATCTCTGTGTTACTTGAGAAATCATTTGAAAAGGAGTATTAAGATGTATTTTGATAACTTGGTTTAAAACAATTAACATTTTATTTGATAATTAAGCTAAAAAGATAGATAAGGAGATCATTTAGAAAGCATTAAAAATGTTGTGACTGTGGTTGATAAGTGCACAAATGTTGAAATGTATGTTTTCTTGTATACATTGCTCAAAACTCATTCAATACAGACGAGTGAAGGCGAGAGCTGCGTCATGTGTGTTCTTAAACCTTCTCCCGTTACTCTTCCCCTTTTTAAGAGTACAACATATTCATCTTAAAGTCAGAACAAACATAGAACATAAGCACATGAGCATTACATGTCTTCTCTTCATCTCTCCATTCCCAGCGCAGGTGCACCCGCTATTGGAATGGAGTCAGTATAACACAAAACACAACAAACATGAAACCTGTATTAATCTAAGTACCTCGTGGACTGCTGCCACACATAGTACCAAGTACTTTTACTGAGTACTTTTTAAAAACCCACTTTTGAGAAAATATGGCTAAATATGCAGACATTGAGATACAGTAAAAAAAAAATCTCAGACTGATCACGTGACTCAAACGAAAGTGAAAGTGTTCAGAAAGCCTCCATTTTGCTGTGTCCCGGTGTGAGGAGGTGAGTGTGACATTAGTGTTGACTTTATTAAAGCTGTTGTCCTGGTGTGAGGAGGTGAGTGTGACATTAGTGTTGACTTTATTAAAGCTGTTGTCCTGGTGTGAGGAGGTGAGTGTGACATTAGTGTTGACTTTATTAAAGCTGTGTCCTGGTGTGAGGAGGTGAGTGTGACATTAGTGTTGACTTTATTAAAGCTGTTGTCCTGGTGTGAGGAGGTGAGTGTGACATTAGTGTTGACTTTATTAAAGCTGTTGTCCTGGTGTGAGGAGGTGAGTGTGACATTAGTGTTGACTTTATTAAAGCTGTTGTCCTGGTGTGAGGAGGTGAGTGTGACATTAGTGTCTTTGACTTTATTAAAGCTGTTGTCCTGGTGTGAGGAGGTGAGTGTGACATTAGTGTCTTTGACTTTATTAAAGCTGTTGTCCTGGTGTGAGGAGGTGAGTGTGACATTAGTGTCTTTGACTTTATTAAAGCTGTTGTCCTGGTGTGCGGAGGTGAGTGTGACATTAGTGTTGACTTTATTAAAGCTGTTGTCCTGGTGTGAGGAGGTGAGTGTGACATTAGTGTTGACTTTATTAAAGCTGTTGTCCTGGTGTGAGGAGGTGAGTGTGACATTAGTGTTGACTTTATTAAAGCTGTTGTCCTGGTGTGAGGAGGTGAGTGTGACATTAGTGTTGACTTTATTAAAGCTGTTGTCCTGGTGTGAGGAGGTGAGTGTGACATTAGTGTTGACTTTATTAAAGCTGTTGTCCTGGTGTGAGGAGGTGAGTGTGACATTAGTGTTGACTTTATTAAAGCTGTTGTCCTGGTGTGAGGAGGTGAGTGTGACATTAGTGTCTTTGACTTTATTAAAGCTGTTGTCCTGGTGTGAGGAGGTGAGTGTGACATTAGTGTTGACTTTATTAAAGCTGTTGTCCTGGTGTGAGGAGGTGAGTGTGACATTAGTGTTGACTTTATTAAAGCTGTTGTCCTGGTGTGAGGAGGTGAGTGTGACATTAGTGTTGACTTTATTAAAGCTGTTGTCCTGGTGTGAGGAGGTGAGTGTGACATTACTGCTGACTTATTAACACACACTGTGACAATAAATCCTGTTGTTTTAGGACGAGTGTCACAAACAGAGAGTGTCTCCAGTGTCCAGCTGTGAGTCTCTGAAGAGCAACTCATATCATTTATATTTAGAAACTCCAGTTTCTATTTGACAATTTATTATTCATATCAACATTTATTTCAATAATCATATTATATATATATATATATCGTGTATATTTAATTAATATAGTATAGACTAAACAAGCACAAAGGATTTAATCACATTTAAACATTTAGATCTTTTATATTAGATTGATATTATTCAGTTAATGTCTCAGTTTCATGTGGGACCATCTGTGTGCTACACTGTTCTCTGAGGAGTGGCCTCACACTTTCCATTGATTTTTTTTATTTTTTTTTTATTTATCCTTTATTTAACCATCTCAACCCATTGAGATTAAACATCTCTTTTGCAAGGGAGACCTGGCCAAGATAGGCACCTGAATTATATCACATACATACAAAGACACACAAGTATGCATTTACAATAAAATCTCATTTAAAACATTGACATGTGAGGGATGCCAACTCAAAACATCTCATTCTTAACTTAAAAACACTAAAAGAAATCAATTTACTAAGTTTTAAGTTGTTCTGAAGCAAATTCCATGTAAAGGGAGCAAAGGCCTTTTTACCCAGCTCAGTACTGACATGTGGGACAGAAAACAAAACAACAGCCTGAGAACGGAGAGAGTAATGACCAGCACTTTTTTTCATAAGAAGTGAACATAAATAGGATGGAAGCACACCAAGAATAGCCTTATATATAAAAATGTACCAATGACTAAGCCTCCGTGTGGCCAGAGCAGACCACCCTACACGAGAGTACAGCTCACAGTGGTGGGTGCGAGCTTTACAATTAGTAATAAATCTCAGCGATGCATGAGAGGCTGCGTCAATCATTTGAAGGCATTGAGCAGATGAATGCATATATAATATATCACCATAGTCCAGCACAGATAAAAAAGTGGATGCCACTAACCGTTTAACATTTAAAGAAAAACACAGCTTGTTTCGAAAGTAAAAACCCAATTTTAGCCTCAACTTTCTCACTAGACAGTGAACATGAGGCTGAAATGACAGGCAATCATCAATAACAATACCAAGATACTTATAAGTTGTAACAGTCTGTATTTCACGTCCGTCAAGAGTAGTCACTGAGGGAACATTCAGCGGTCTATTCCGAGTGCCCGTGAAGAGCATACATTTGTTTTTTTCTGCATTAAGCACAAGTTTCAACTGTAGCAACGTGTTTTGGACCACAGTGAAGGCATTCTGTAAATGTGCAATGGCTTGATTAAGAGAGGGTGCACAGCAGTAAATAACTGTCATCTGCATAAAAATTAAAGTTTGCATCAGACACATGCCGATTAAGGTTATTTATATAAATAGTAAATAAGAGAAGGCCTAACACAGACCATGTGGAACCCCTTTAAGGATTGGTAAAATACCCGATTGAACACCATCATACTTAATGCACTGGGTACTGTCACTGTCGCGCTGACCTGGTGGAGGTGTGGCTGGCTTCCGTGTGTATTTCTGTGTTGAGTCAGCGAGTCGGGTTTTTTTTCTCCTGCGTACCGCCTTCCCTGTGCGTGTTCAGATGCCGGCGCCAAGACGTAGCTGTGCGCGGTCTGATTCAGGCTCAACCAGGTGACATTAGTGTCTTTGACTTTATTAAAGCTGTTGTCCTGGTGTGAGGAGGTGAGTGAGACATTAGTGTTGACTTTATTAAAGCTGTTGTCCTGGTGTGAGGAGGTGAGTGTGACATTAGTGTCTTTGACTTTATTAAAGCTGTTGTCCTGGTGTGAGGAGGTGAGTGTGACATTAGTGTCTTTGACTTTATTAAAGCTGTTGTCCTGGTGTGAGGAGGTGAGTGTGACATTAGTGTTGACTTTATTAAAGCTGTTGTCCTGGTGTGAGGAGGTGAGTGTGACATTAGTGTTGACTTTATTAAAGCTGTTGTCCTGGTGTGAGGAGGTGAGTGTGACATTAGTGTTGACTTTATTAAAGCTGTTGTCCTGGTGTGAGGAGGTGAGTGTGACATTAGTGTTGACTTTATTAAAGCTGTTGTCCTGGTGTGAGGAGGTGAGTGTGACGTTAGTGTTGACTTTATTAAAGCTGTGGTCCTGGTGTGAGGAGGTGAGTGTAACATTAGTGTTGACTTTATTAAAGCTGTTGTCCTGGTGTGAGGAGGTGAGTGTGACATTAGTGTTGACTTTATTAAAGCTGTTGTCCCGGTGTGAGGAGGTGAGTGTGACATTAGTGTTGACTTTATTAAAGCTGTTGTCCTGGTGTGAGGAGGTGAGTGTGACATTAGTGTTGACTTTATTAAAGCTGTTGTCCTGGTGTGAGGAGGTGAGTGTGATATTAGTGTTGACTTTATTAAAGCTGTTGTCCTGGTGTGAGGAGGTGAGTGTGACATTAGTGTTGACTCTATTAAAGCTGTTGTCCTGGTGTGAGGAGGTGAGTGTGACATTAGTGTTGACTTTATTAAAGCTGTTGTCCTGGTGTGAGGAGGTGAGTGTGACATTAGTGTTGACTTTATTAAAGCTGTTGTCCTGGTGTGAGGAGGTGAGTGTGACATTAGTGTTGACTTTATTAAAGCTGTTGTCCTGGTGTGAGGAGGTGAGTGTGACATTAGTGTTGACTTTATTAAAGCTGTTGTCCTGGTGTGAGGAGGTGAGTGTGACATTAGTGTTGACTTTATTAAAGCTGTTGTCCTGGTGTGAGGAGGTGAGTGTGACATTAGTGTTGACTTTATTAAAGCTGTTGTCCTGGTGTGAGGAGGTGAGTGTGACATTAGTGTTGACTTTATTAAAGCTGTTGTCCTGGTGTGAGGAGGTGAGTGTGACATTAGTGTCTTTGACTTTATTAAAGCTGTTGTCCTGGTGTGAGGAGGTGAGTGTGACATTAGTGTTGACTTTATTAAAGCTGTTGTCCTGGTGTGAGGAGGTGAGTGTGACATTAGTGTCTTTGACTTTATTAAAGCTGTTGTCCTGGTGTGAGGAGGTGAGTGTGACATTAGTGTCTTTGACTTTATTAAAGCTGTTGTCCCGGTGTGAGGAGGTGAGTGTGACATTAGTGTCTTTGACTTTATTAAAGCTGTTGTCCTGGTGTGAGGAGGTGAGTGTGACATTAGTGTTGACTTTATTAAAGCTGTTGTCCTGGTGTGAGGAGGTGAGTGTGACATTAGTGTTGACTTTATTAAAGCTGTTGTCCTGGTGTGAGGAGGTGAGTGTGACATTAGTGTTGACTTTATTAAAGCTGTTGTCCTGGTGTGAGGAGGTGAGTGTGACATTAGTGTTGACTTTATTAAAGCTGTTGTCCTGGTGTGAGGAGGTGAGTGTGACATTAGTGTTGACTTTATTAAAGCTGTTGTCCTGGTGTGAGGAGGTGAGTGTGACATTAGTGTTGACTTTATTAAAGCTGTTGTCCTGGTGTGAGGAGGTGAGTGTGACATTAGTGTTGACTTTATTAAAGCTGTTGTCCTGGTGTGAGGAGGTGAGTGTGACATTAGTGTTGACTTTATTAAAGCTGTTGTCCTGGTGTGAGGAGGTGAGTGTGACATTAGTGTTGACTTTATTAAAGCTGTTGTCCTGGTGTGAGGAGGTGAGTGTGACAATAGTGTTGACTTTATTAAAGCTGTTGTCCTGGTGTGAGGAGGTGAGTGTGACATTAGTGTTGACTTTATTAAAGCTGTTGTCCTGGTATGAGGAGGTGAGTGTGACATTAGTGTTGACTTTATTAAAGCTGTTGTCCTGGTGTGAGGAGGTGAGTGTGACATTAGTGTTGACTTTATTAAAGCTGTTGTCCTGGTGTGAGGAGGTGAGTGTGACATTAGTGTCTTTGACTTTATTAAAGCTGTTGTCCTGGTGTGAGGAGGTGAGTGTGACATTAGTGTCTTTGACTTTATTAAAGCTGTTGTCCTGGTGTGAGGAGGTGAGTGTGACATTAGTGTTGACTTTATTAAAGCTGTTGTCCTGGTGTGAGGAGGTGAGTGTGACATTAGTGTTGACTTTATTAAAGCTGTTGTCTCAGTGTGGACTGTTACATGGAGCAGAGGATGGTGTTTAGTGTTGGATCACAACAGAACTGTTTGTCAATCATGGGCCTTTTACTGAGAGACGTTCACTCTTGTAGTTCAGCTTGAAACAGAAAAAGCCCCGGTCCACGAGTGTCCACAGCTGTGTTTTAAACTGTACCAAACGGAAAAAAAATGATTTTTAAGGAACACACTCGATGTTGGTTTTAGTCCAAATGTTAATAAGATATGTTACTTTTTAGGTTTTGCTGAACCTTAAACCTGCTTCACTCTGTTTAGTTCTAACTCTGAGCTCGAGCAGAAGCCTGTCCCAGATGTTCTCAGAGTCCGAGGATGTTCATAAGCTACTGGCATTTCAGAAGTATATTCTGGTGCTAAACCATTTAGAGACTTGTAAAGCAGCAGTGCTGTTGTAAAGTCTATTCTCTGAGCAACAGAAGCCAGTGCAGAGAGTTTAAAACCTGACTGATGTGGTTGTACTTCCTGGTGTTAGTTAGAACCCGAGCAGCAGCGTTCTGAATAAACTGCAGCTGTCTTAACCCTCGTTTTGAGAGACCAGTGAGCAGGCCTGTTGATGCAGTGACAGTGAATGGATTGGTCCATTTTCACTCGAGTGTCGATAGTTGTTGAGCACTGTAGCATCAAGACTGCTCTTCTTTAGGAGAGGCTTAATGACTGCAGTTTTTAAGGACATTCGAAATGTTCCAGACTGCATCAACTTGACCTGATGAGGCATTTTCAAACCTGACTGCCTCCATAAACTGTCCTGGTGTTATCATTAATGTGTCTCTTCTGAACAACTGTAGGTCCAGCAGCAAGTTTTGGAAATATGGACAGATGGAAAAAGACACAAGAATGATCAGACAAAGGAGTTTCAGAAAAGAGTGTGTGTACTGTCTGTCCAATGATCTCTAGATTAGAAGTTTAGAACTAAAAATAAATAATTTTATTTAGAATTGCTTTTTGTACAATAAATAACTCAGCCAGTATTGTTTAGCAATTTTGCTAACTTGGAGCTTAAAGGTTAAGAAACAACCAATGTGAACAAAGTAAATGACCCTGGCACTGATCCCACCAATTCAAATTAAAAAAACAAAACAAAAAAAGAAAACACACAGGATTAGATGTTACTATCCTTTGTGCAAGCATTTCAAGAGTTCATGAACAGAGAGCCTGAAGAAATTTGGGAGCGCATCACCAGTAGTGTACCTTTGGTTCCTAGGGTGTTTCGGCCTTTCACTTTACACTATACACCCTCTCCACAGGCGGCCAGCAACAGGGTGATCAATCCTACGCTTGTGTGCCATATCCAATTAGTCATAGGAGTTGCCTTGTTGTTTATAGCCAACGTCCCATGGGACTATACATGGCAGGGGCGTCCTCCTCCCTGAGTCAAACATTCTTGACCACATACCTCCTGACCCTCTCACTTCGGGGCCCAGCTGGGGTCTTTCCTCTTCATCCAGAGCCACTGACTGCTGCCTTCTGCCTCCTCCGATACGGCTCGGATTGCCGAACGCTGGCTCTGGCCCTTAATTCCCAGGTCTCTAAGCAGTCTGGTCATAGATGTTGCCACAAACCCTCTGCAGCCCACCTCCACTGGTCGGACTTCTGTGTTCCAGCCATGATGCCGTGCTTCGGCAGTCAGATTGGCATAGCGCAGATGTTTTCGCTCATAAGCCTCATCTACCGAGTCCTCCCAGGATACTGTGAGTTCAATAATAAAGACCTTCTTTAGCGAACGGGACCAGAGCACCATGTCAGGTCTTAAAGCTCTCTGCCCTGTGTGAGCTACACAGTCATGTGAGAAAAAGTTTAATGTAGTCAGGACATAAACTGTAAAGAAAATAAATAAAAACTACTAAATGTAAATAATATTTGGACAAAATGTCTTAAATTGTTGATTTGTATTGTTTCTTAAAGTATAATCGTAACTGAAAATTTAATACAATCAGCCAAAATCCAAAATAGATCAGAGTCATAATATTTAAATATACTGTTGCAAAGACTCTTGGTTTACACGCCTCGGAACAATGTGCAACTTCTTAGGTCCATTGGTAACATGCTTGGTATAAAAAGAGCCTCTCAGAGCAGATGTGACTCTCAGAAGTCAAGATGGGCAGAAGATCACCAATTTGACCTTTTGTGCTGGATCTACAACTAGTAATGTAGCCCACTGTTGCATTTTTATTTGTCTTTGTCTACAAGTAAGCATTTGTGAAGCCAAAGAAAACCCCGACCCACAGCTCTGTAAATATTTTAATGTGAACCTGGCAAATACGTCAAAACAGCACAAACGGAGCCAACGCACCAAACACGTCGAGTGTGAACACAACCCTGAAACCCCTGATGTTTAGAGCAGAGACTCTGAGATAAATACAGACTTTATAGAGGCTTTATTTGTTTAACTGTTTAGGGACGCTCTCCTGTTTCAAAGCCAGTGTTTAACTCAGCACTGGTTTATTTCTAATAATAATAATATTGTCACATTTAAAGAGTTTGTCTAGATTTTAAAGGAAAACGGTGTTGGTTCCATAAACAAAGTTCAGAATTCTAGAGAAAATGATGAACCAGTTTGTTTTGGGCAGAAAAGGCAAAAACGAGGTGAGAAAGCTTCAGATCAGAACAGATTCTGGAGGACTGTGGAGACTTTACCCAGAGGCCTTCACAGGCCCAAATATGAACAGTTCTCCTGAATAAAGGCAGAGGCCCATCTGGAGAGGTTTAAGAGCAACATCTAAACATTAACATGAAATAAAGACAAGAATCAATCACATTAGAAACATCTGGCTCCAGCTCCATGTGATAATTATTCATAAGGTGCTTTATTAAAATGATCAGAGCTCACTGTGTTTGACTTGTTCACCTTTCAGACTGAGACAGAACATGAATAATGTCAGTGTGGACGAAGAGGAGGCCCAGTCTTCACAGAGTCATTATAAAGAGAGAGGTGTGTTCATGAAGGAACCTCCAGATGGCAGCAGCGAGCCAGGGCCCGCTCCAACACAGTGAGTAGCATCATCAGCTGTTTGTGTTTGATTTAAGAACACTGTGGTTGACCTGATACAGCACAGGACACATTCATGGAGCCACTGCTTTAACTGAGGCTCAGGCCCAAAAATAAGAATATTGTGTCTGAAGGAAACTGTAAAGTGTGTGTTTTCTGAACAGAACAGAGTCAGAGGAAGTGCTCACTGCTGCTTATTAACACACACTGTACAATAAATCCTGTTGTTTTAGAGACGAGTGTCACAAACAGAGAGTGTCTCCAGTGTCCAGCTGTGTGTCTCTGAAGAGCGACCGGTCCAAGAGCCTCCTCCCTCCTTTCTTCAGTAATGAACCTGGAGCTCCACAGCGTCGGCTGTAAGTGATGCACTAATATCATTTATATTTAGAAAGTGTTGCTCATTATTATTGATTGAGTCATTAGTTCTTTTTGGGAGGAGGGCTGGTGTAGAGTCTGGACAGTGATGAGCCTTGTGTCAGTTCACATTAAAGACTCTTGAAAAAGCTGCTTTTGAACAGAGTGTGACAGAAATGAGAGAACAGCTGCAGGACTGTGTTTGGACAGACAGGAGGGTTTTTTCATGTGGAGGCAGTATATTACAGTGATTACAGGTTCAAAGGATGTAATCACATTTAAACATTTAGATCTTTTATATTAGACTGATATTATTCAGTTAATGTGTCAGTTTTATGTGGGACCAGGATATTTCATCAGTCTGTGTGCTACACTGTTCTCTGAGGAGTGGCCTCACACTTTCCATTGAGAACAAGTCCAGAAAGTCTCTGGGACAGTTGTAGATATTAAAACTCTGCTCAACGCCCATTGACTGAAGTGACATGAAGTCACAGCGGACCAGAAGTAAACTGGTCTAAGACGGACATCTGTCACTCAGTGTTTCTCAAGCCTGTTTAGACCAAGGACCACTTTAACCCAAAACTATAATACATATTGTTATGTACTGGTAAAGAACCCAAATGGAGACACCAGAAGTTACAACACAAAACAGACTTATTAGACAAAATAGTTAGGATGATGAGGTTTTTCGGGGATGGAGAGGAATACCAGGTGCAGACAGAGACTGGATGGACGCGGACTGACGACAGGACTACACGGACCGGGGTAGACTGAGGCAGGGCAGGAATAGGGCGTACATCGAGACTGGACAGATCTGAGACGGACAAGAGGTACAGGTAAACATACACAAAGATCATAAGTAATTTTAGCGCTAGACGTTTTTACCAACTGAAGTTAGTGTTACGATCTGGCATCAACGAGCTGGCTGCGGTGCTTTTATACTTTGCTGATTACCAACGTGGCACAGCTTGTCTGTCCCGGCCGGCGCTCCCACACACCTGTTACCACTCCACGAGCCTGCAGGGGCGGGAGCGGAGGCAGACCCAGCCGGAAGGATCCGCAGGTCTTGCACTCCTTTCCCGAGCCGACATGACATAAATAACCCCAAAACAAAATACCAACTTTTACAGTTCTCAGATTTCCACCCAAAATCACTTTTCCAAATTATAATCAGGAAAAACGAAATTAAAAATCCAGAAATTACCCCACTTTTTATTTTTGAAAATACAAAATACAAACATTGCAAAAACAAAAACAACCATTATTTGACTTCATTTTAGGTTAATAAACTAAAATGTGAATAATAATTAATTTGAGAAAGACTGCTTTAGAGGAGCTTTTGCAAATTTCAGCGTCTGTTTAAACAATATTTATGCAGACTGATTAATTTAAAAAAAAATTAAAAAAAATTGTTCTTATCTTAGCATTTTCATTTTAGACTCACTCTACTCTGTTTGTGTTCTGAACAAAGGCAGGAGAACATAAGTCACCAAATCTGACAGTGACAGTTGTTGATTGAGTGAAGTTTATTTTGAACAGAACACAAAGCTTTACAACGACAAAGAAAGAGTCCACAGTGTTGTGTTAAAGAAACCCTTTGAACAAATCTGTTCCTTTTGATTTGATGATGTCAGTGACAATCATCCTCTGTCTGACTGTAGAATAAATCAGTGTGTTCATGAAACGTGTTGTTTCAGAAATCAGAGATCAGTGTCTCCAGTGTCCAGCTGTGTGTCTCTGAAGAGTGACCGGTCCAAGGGCCTCCCTCCAGACTTCAGTAATGAACCTGGAGCTCCACAGAGTCGACTGTAAGTGATGCACTAATATCATTTATATTGTCTTCATCAGCAGCTGATCAGTGCAGATATATTCACTGAACCATCACTGTTTAAAATGAAAACTGTGTAAAACTGGAGACAGGACACATTCAGCCCAAAGGAAGACTGTCCTGTTTATTGTCAGATGTTTTTATCTGTCAGTAATAACTCACTTCTAATGTCTTCATTTGAGCTCAGATTTAAAGTGAGAGGATGAGACAGAACATGACTCCAGTCAAATGAGTTACTTTCATTAATGGCTCCATTTCCAGAAACAGGTCAAAAGGAGGGGTCAGTATTTTTGTCCAAAAGCAGGGACCAGGCTGTGACCTTTGTAAAGCTGTTTTAATGAATGTGTTGATGTCCACAGAGAGAGTCCTGGTGACGGCCCATCGTCCTGTGGTCTGTGTCAGAGCGTCCTGACTGATCCAGTCTCTACCAGCTGTGGACACTGCTTCTGCAGACAGTGTCTCTCTTCAAACTGGGACCAGTCTGGTTCACCTCAGCCCTGTCCCCAGTGTGGACAAAGACCAAGACTGGACTACACTCTCCTCAGTAAGACCATTCATTCTTCAGAAAACCTGCAGCCACTGTGTTGTATTTAACATGACTCTGGTCACCAGTGTTGGTTATCTTATTTAAAAAAAGTAATAGTTACAGTTACATATTACTTCTCCCAAAATGAAGTTAAGTTACTAACTCAATCACCACTTTGTAAAAGAAATTAGTTACTCCAAAAATCTACTGAAGTAAGGTTTTATAACGTAATTACATTTTAACATCTTTAATATCAAAGATCAGCAAAGTAACTAAAGTTATTTTTTATGTTCTATAACGGTATTACGTTCTATAACTGCTTAAATATCAAAGATTAACTGATTGAAGAATAAAAACACTATTTACAATATTTTTGAATTTCATCTGCCTTATGATATGCATAGAAATAAAAACATATAAAAAAGAAATATTGAAAATAAAATTTAAGTGAAAAATTTAGTAAACAAACTAAGTAGTGCAAATCTCTGTACCAACACAATACAACTCTCTCTGTTAACATGTTGTTAATTCTCAGTGAAAATAAACAATACATTAATCATTACTGAAATACTCCTCTCAACTAACAACTAAACCAGTTGTAACAAGTGTGGTGTTAGCATGTGTTGATGTGAGGTGCTTCATAAGATTTGAGTTGCTTGAGGCAAACGTGGAGAAAGTTTTTTTTCTAGGGCATAGCGTGCCTATTACAGAAACATTCTTGCCTTTAATTGAAATTAATGAGAAGTAGTGCTGGTACTTCCAGTTCTGTCACATTTCCAGTCATCTTCCCCTCCCCCGCTCTCTCCAGGCAGCTGATGTGTAGCCAAAGCATGACACCTCGTGATTTATTCAACCAAATTTTAGTAACGCTTTACATTCTCAGTAGAGATAACAGCGTTCTAATGATGGGAAAAGTAATAAATTACATTACAAACTCATTGTGGGGCGCAGTGGTACAGCTGTTGTCCCTCAACCAGAAGGGTGGTGGTTCGATTCCAGCCGTTGTGTCCTTGAGCAAGATGCTTAACACACCTTACCTCCAGTGGTGTTCCAGATGTAACACTGGTGAATAGATGCTTAAGTTGATAAAAGCAACAGCTAAATGAAAATATGTAAATTTATAGCTGTTTTGTTCCAGGTGAGCATAAGAGGAGTCTGAGGCAGAGATGTGAAAGTGTGTCTGAAGGAACTGAAACAGGAAGTAGAACGGCTCTGAACAGGATCTACACTGAGCTGTACATCACAGACGTCAGTGAAGAGGTCAGTACCCAACATGAGGTCAGGCAGCTGGAGACTCAGTCCAAGAAGACTGTCCACGACGCTCCAATCAGGTGCCACGACATCTTTAAAGCGTTAGCGTCCGATCAGAAGCCCATCAGAGTGGTGCTGACCAACGGCGTGGCTGGAGTGGGAAAGACCTTCTCGGTTCTGAAGTTCACTCTGGACTGGGCCCAGGGCTTAGAGAACCAGGAGGTGGATCTGGTGGTGCCCCTGTCGTTCAGAGAGCTGAACCTGGTCCCAGAGAAGGACTACAGTCTGCTGACGCTGATACAGGTTTTCTATCCAACGCTACAGAAGCTGACGGCAGAGACGCTGGCCAAAAGGAAACTCCTGTTCATCTTCGACGGCCTTGATGAGAGCAGACTGCCTCTGGATTTACACAACTGTCAGGTCATCTCTGAGGTCACACAGAGGTCACAGGTCAACGTGCTGTTGGTAAACCTCATCAGAGGCACACTGCTTCCTTCTGCCCTTATATGGATCACCTCCCGACCGGCAGCAGCCAATCATATCCCTGCGAGGTGTGTGGACAGGGTCACAGAGGTCAGGGGCTTCACTGAGGCCCAGAAGGAGGAGTACTTCAGGAAGAGGTTCACAGATGAAGAGCTGTGTGACAGAGTCCTCTCCCACATCAAGACGTCCAGGAGCCTCCACACCATGTGCCAGATCCCAGTCTTCTGCTGGATCACAGCCACAGTCCTGGAGCACATGTTGGGAACCGAGCAGAGAGGACCACTGCCCCAGACCCTGACCGACATGTACGCACACTTCCTGCTGGTGCAGACTCAGAGGAAGAGGCTCAAGTACCAACATTCCACTCATCTACAGCTGACACAGGCCGACTGTGAAGTCCTTCTGAAGCTGGGGAGGCTGGCCTTTGAACATCTGCAGAAAGGAAACATCATGTTTTATCAAGAAGACCTGCAGCAGGTGGGTCTGGACCTGACCAAGGCCTCGGTCTACTCAGGACTTTGTACAGAGATCTTCAAACAAGAGACTGTAATCTTCCACAAATCAGTCTACTGCTTCGTTCATCTGAGCGTCCAGGAGTTTCTGGCTGCGCTTTACAGACACCACTGCTTTAACAACAACAACACAAATAAACTGATGAGGTTTCTGAGATTCTGGAAACATAACTTAACACTAGACATCTTCCTCAGAGACGCCATGAAGGAGTCCCTCCAAAGTCCAAATGGCCACCTGGACCTGTTTGTGCGCTTCCTTCACGGCCTCTCTCTGGAGTCCAACCAGAGGCTTCTGGGAGCTCTGCTGGGTCCAACACAGATCGACTCAGAGACAAGACAAAGAATCATAAACAACCTGAAGAAGATGAACACAGACAGAATCTCTCTGACAGAAGCATCAACATCTTCCACTGTCTGACAGAGTTAAACGACCTCTCGGTCCATCAGCAGATCCAGGACTTCCTGAAGTCAGAGAACAGATCAGAGGAGCTCTCTGAGATCCAGTGTTCAGCTCTGGCCTACATGCTGCAGATGTCAGAGGAGGTCCTGGATGAGCTGGACCTAAAGAAGTACAACACTTCAGCTGAAGGACGACTGAGACTGATCCCGGCCGTGAGGAACTGCAGAAAGGCTGTGTAAGTACTGTGTAAATATTTACTGAAAATCATCACGGTTGGGACAATAATGAAAAACAGTCAAATATGTTTGTATCTGTTGCAGCTGGAGATAGTTTTAAACTTTGAATTTAAAGTGAATAAATGTAGTTCTGTGACCTGGACGACTGAGAACCTTTACATCTCTAATGTTTGACTTAATCTTACTGTGTTTACAGACTTTCTAATTGTGGACTCTCAAAGATTCACTGTGAAGTTCTGTCGTCGGCTCTGAAGTCCAGTCCCTCTCACCTGAGATATTTAGACTTGAGTCTGAACGAACAACTAAAGTCAGGAATGAAGGAGTTGTGTGAAGGACTATCGAGTCCAAACTGTCGACTGGAGACTCTGAGGTCAGTCACTGGTCCTTCTCTTCTTTTCTCTGACTCTTGGGTTTGAACAAACAGCTCATAAAGTCACATGTATCATGTTTATGAGAGGATGCTTGGCCAAAGAACAAATGAAAAGTCTTCAGTAAATCAGTGTCAGTCTTTTCCAATCCACCGAGCTCAGAAATACTGTGTTGTACTTTCTCCTCTTTTTTTGATCCATAAAAGTCCAGAGCTTCTCTTTGAACCAGATCACTTTAAAAAGTCATATTTTCATTTACATCTGAATGTAAAAGAAAATGTGTCTTGGACAAACGTAAAAGAAGAAAGTGTTTGATGGAGGCAGACTTTGGACTTTTACAAACTGTGGTATTTTCTTGAAAAACTGAGCTGTGTCTCGTCCTGAGACACGTCAGAGCTTTGAGGATTTTATGAAAGCATTAGAACAACACACGAGGAAATGAAAGTATTAAACTGATAACTCCACAAATGTAGATATAATCGTGCAGGGGATGTGTGAGGTTTTTTTTCTGCTTCTTTTACAAAGTTCACATCAAGTGTCATTTTGTTCCGAGTCTCAAACCTTCTTAAATCGAGCTGTGCCTCATTTAAATACTCTCCTCCACAGTTTATTTCTCTTTTTTTGTGAAACAGGAACTCCCAAAAACATGGTCAGTGAGACAGTCCCAGGGTTAAACTGTGAAAGCACCATTTCTGCATCAAAAACATCTTTTGTGCTGCTGCATCACTTCAGTCGATCTGAGCCTGTAACTGGAGCCAGTCTCAACATTTACAATAAAAACACATCTTTAGAGCCTTTTCCTTTGAAGTGGAACTTTACAGATAAATAGTTTGCCCTGTTTCTGCTGTAAACTCATGTAAATCACTGAAACAGAGGTCAAACTAGTTTAGACACAAGAGGATAGTTGGAGCTACATTTATCGACCGACATAAGGCCATAAGCTTTCAAAGTCCAGTCTGTCAGACAACACACTTTAAATGTATTTATCTGAAGATGAGCAGCGTGTGAGGCTCAGGAACAAGGACAGATGTTACAGACTGGTTCTAATGTCACTTTAAACATCAGCACAACTGCAGAAAAACAACACACTGTCTGAAGCACTGCACATTATGGGATGTGTCATAGTTTTGTGACTGAACAGCTGCAGGGATTATGTGGGTCACTGAGTTTGGTGTCAATCATTTCCAGATGGTTTATGTGCCACTGTTTTTGTTCTTTAATCTTTTTAAACTTGATTTATTTCTGTAGCTCTGCTCTCGTCCTCGTGTCTCAGCCACAGTCGTCCACAGGACGGGCTTAAACACACACACCAACCTCACAGAGGACCACTGTCTGTGTCACTTGTTCTGTTTTCTTTTGTTTTTGTCAGTGTCTTTGTAAAATGCACAATGTTGCTGAAATGAATGAAGCATAAATGTGAAATGAGTGAAAAGAGAGGACAGTAATAAGCCTCACTTTGGCTCCTGCTCATGGAGCATTCATCCAAACACATTTAAAAACCCTTTTAATGTCAGAACGTTCTCTGACATTATTAGACCCATAGAAAGTGCCTCCAGGCTTTCGTCAAACAAAGCCATAAAAATTCTTAAAATGATGAAACCATAAAATGAAACACAGATAAAGCCTGTTTCCACAGATATGTTCTGCTGGAAATCGACTTTAATCTGAAAGGTTTGACTCAATCAGACCAAACAGTGCTTCTCCAGAACGGTCCTGTCACCCTTCTTTCTTTCTTTATTTTTGATTTAAACTCCTCTTTTACTGCATTAAGCCCTGTTGTTATAGCCTCATGCTAACATTAGGTTCACCACACATCACCTTCACTTTAATACACTTACTTTAAATCTTCTTCTCCCTCTCTTTTTGGAGACTTGGGGAACCATGGCTCAAAACAAAAACAAAAAATAAAAATAAAAATAAACATAAAATAAAAATGAAAGGCCAGTGCCATTGATCATTTTAAAATGTTAGTTCATAACTTATCATTTCTAATTGTTCGTCTTCTTCATGTTTTCCAAATAGCATCACTGTTGTGTCTGTTTTATTTAAACCACATCGTTTAGTTCAGTTCAGTTTTAATTTTAGTTTCCATTAGTTGTAGGTCTTTACCTGTAACTGTAAGTGGTATCATCCGCAATCATAATAACTTTATTCAGTTGATGTAAATATAAATCATTTAAAATAGATCAGAACTAGTTTCTCATGATCTATCGTCAAAAACCTTTAGCCAAAGACTTTAAATTCACAATCTAATTAGAAAATCCTCAGAATATTCTTCAATTACTTCAAATGAATTTCTTTAGAAATAAATTCCTTTTAAAACTCTTGGGTCAGACCCTCCCTCTGGGGTTAACCTTGTAACAGGGCAGCGTCTCCCAGGTCCTTGAACACACCACAAAGCCTCTCCCAGGTCCTTGAACACACCACAAAGCCTCTGTTCACATTGTTTTCCTCCAAAACACCAAAACCATGTGACTGTTGTTTAAAAGGAAAGGCTGCTCATAAACTCAACAAAGCTCTGTGTAAATTTATCTGTATTTACTTTTATAATAAACCATTTCTTCAGGGTTTTGTTCAGTCTAGATTTGTTCCAGACTGTTTCTGTAAAACTCAGTTTTAACACCAGGTGTTCAATAAATACAATAAACCATTTTGTTTTTGCATCTTTTCCAAATTAATTTTAACCGCAGCATATTTCAAACATTGATCCATTCCTAATTTCATATTCTACCTATAGAAAGATTCCCTTCACTCAATGTTACACAGAAACTTAACCCATTAAGTGTGAAATCAAATCAACTTCTCTCTTTATTTATTCAGATTCACCAACATTGCACTCAGTTATAGTCAGTGATGTTCATTTAAAACACTGCTAATATTAAACCTTTTAAATGTTTTATCTTTACGTTCCAAAGATTTGACTTAAAGTTCAACCAAAATGATTTAATCCTGTTCAAAAGGACAGACTACTGTGTTAGTCTCTAGTTCTTACAATCATCAATAATCTAAAACATTCCAACATTCAAATCAGATCAAAAACAAATCTAAACTTTTAAAAATCACTTCAAGCAGTGATTAAAACCCAGTGAGCACCTCGGCACATGCTCTTAACTTAACCATTTTACAGTTTAACACTTTAACTTTATCTCAAATCTTCACATAACCCACTTCCAATCCTTCAAGATTGTTCTAACTCTATGTTTTAACAAATAGATACGTTTTCAATTTCCAGATTACACATTTACATTGCAGTTTAAAACTTTATTGTAAAGATGACGCTTGTTAGCATCTATTTTCGTGTTCATTTCAGTTTTTCTAATTACTCAGACAATATTTAAGGCCATTCATTTTGTTGTTTAGTTTACTTAATCTTAAAAACAATATGGTCGTACCAAAAATTCAAATGAAGCAAATCCAAGTGTAGACTATATTTGTCTCCACAGACCTGTCAGAAGGTCAAACAGTTTCTAATTAAGTCTCATAAACTGTTTTTAACACATCAGTGCAAATCTGTTTCTGTCACTGACATTTCTACTTCAGCATTTTTCAACATGAAAACGTTTGTTAACTGTAAAGGCTCCACACTTTCTGTGGAGCTAAACTCCAGCTCAAAAACCAAACAAAACCAGAACATTTCTTGGTCCGGCGTGAGCAAAGGGAGGTGCTGTGAAGCCCTTGTTTCCTTGACTCTCATAGACTGTTATCTTGTGTTGAAACATTCCTTTGTGAATCCAAACTGGGATTGTTTTCAAAAAATCCACTTTCTCAACACTTTGTCAGAACCAAACCAGAGAAATACATAATTGTTCATTTAATTTCTTCTGGTAACATTATTTTCTTTTATATGTGAGCTAATGGCCCAAATATCTATCATTTTGTATTATCTTTATAAACCTGCTCTGCACAATTTGACTTTAAGACACATTTTTAAATTCTTCTGATTACAAAGTGAACATTTTTATAAAGGTTTTACCGTGTGTTTGAACCACACTGATATTAAGGACCTCTATTAGTTCTCGTACTCATAGATACATACAATTGTTTTGCAAAATACCAATCAATACTTTTATTTTGGATCTTTTAACTTTTTAAAATCTTTTCTCATCTCTGATGTGTCCCACAAACGTAATACAATATCTGTTCTTTAACAGACTATTTATAAACTTGATCAAAATTCAAAAAGAGGAAGTTTGGGGAGCACTGGTGTCGAGCGGGGAGGCCATGTCCTAAAATCTCACAGGATACATTTATAAAAAATACAAATGATTAGTCTTTTCAACTCCATCTGTGCACTTCTTTCAAAATATCTTCTCTGCTTTTCTCTTTCTCAAACCGGCTTCTTTTTTTTTTTTTTTTACTGTTACACCGGAAGCCTAGAAAAATATCTTCCATAAGCTATTTTTCTTTCTCGTGTTTGTTAAAATCACCTCTTTCAACTCAGTCTTCAAACTTTTTCTACAAAACCATTAAACCTTTGTTCTGGTTTACATTATTAGACATTAAACAAATTCAATCTCATTATTCAGACTGAATCAACTTCTTCCAATAAAATCAAAAACTTGTTGATACATAGTTCAAAGTGTATATAGTTGGTTTGTTATTGTGATCAAAACCATTGATCTGAAGCTCAAGGCTGATGCTGTCATGGAAATAGTTTTCTAATCAGCAATAAATATAACGATCAACTCATATTAATTGTGTGAATAAAAATAACATACCAGTTCAAACCCCGCCCACTTCAAGTCAAATTGACCACTTCCGGGTTAAACCCCGCCCACTTTCGGGTTAGGCCACGCCCAGTCCGAGTACAGATACAGACACAGATAATTCATATGGTTAACAGATACAGACACAGATAATGCTGTACTCGCTCATCCCTACTACTCACTAACCCTTAAGCTCAGATAAACTTCATTAAAGACACTTTTTCTCTGTATCTCACCGCTTCACACGCAGTCAACAATTCTCTGCAGGCCTGCTTTTTCGCTTAGTCTCATAGACTTCGGATCTATTCATCTGACTTTAAAGTTGTTAGGCTAAGAATCTTGATAATAGTCCATACTGGAGTTTACCTGTGCGTCCAACGCACCACATTTAACCAACATTACTAGTTAGGCCAGACATCTGAATGTGGCGTATTAGGATCCGTGCTATTAATCTGTCTCAAATCTTGTCCTTCCTGGACCAGCTACATCTAGACCTTATACTCCTTCTCGTAGTTATTAATCCTATCTGGCATAGAATGGAACGTGATCAATGTAAGACTCAGTTTCAAGAACTTCATAAAAACTTACAGAGCATAAGGTATCTATCAAGCTTACAATCCAGCCAGAGTACAGTCTTTAACTCCGATTAATATAAAACGTATCCCGTTAAGGACTCACTTATCCTGTAAGGTCTTGACCAGAACACATACGTTGTCCTCGTCTCCTGGACGGTATCTCAGCGTTTAGCGTTCTCCTACAGTAATGATAACTACATGAAATACTCTCAGGTAGATAACATGTAATCACCCAACAGTTTAAGTAGAAGCAACCTGAACGCTACTCCCGGGAGGTTTTTTTTTTTTTCACAATCACACACACAAAAAAAGAATCAAAGAGCTGTTTACCTGAATAGAAACTCTAATAGTCCAGTTGTTCCGCAGCCAGACGTCTTTCTCTGTCCTCTCTTTTTACAAAGACATGACTTTGCACTACATCTAATCATTGTCCAGGGACACTCGGTCCTGTTCACTTAGTGACACACATCAAGGACTGACACGTCAGCTCAATACACGTCCATCCACGAGCCTGGAGCTGAGAGGCAGGCATAATGTACACCTATAAAAGCTTCATGTGTTGTTTACACCTTTAAGTAAAACCCTCCATGTACCATTGTTAATGTGTGTCTGTTTTGTTTCTCTTTACAAAGATTAAACCTGTCTTTTTTTTAAATCATATACAGTCTCCATCGTCTGCTCATTTAATCTGTAAAGTAAAATTCTTATAACACCTGAAGAGAGCCCCCAGTAACTCTAAACATTAAAACTAAAATTCTTATAACACAACAGATGTGAGATATTTAGTGTTTTTAATATTTAGTTTAGTGTAAGGAGCTTTGACAAAGAAGAAAAGGTTGGGACAATAATGAAAAACAGTCAAATATGTTTGTATCTGTTGCAGCTGGAGATAGTTTTAAACTTTGAATTTAAAGTGAATAAATGTAGTTCTGTGACCTGGACGACTGAGAACCTTTACATCTCTAATGTTTGACTTAATGTTACTGTGTTTACAGACTTTATGGTTGTGGACTCTCAAAGATTGACTGTGAAGTTCTGTCGTCGGCTCTGAAGTCCAGTCCCTCTCTGAGAGAACTGGACTTGAGTAGAACGAACAATTATACTCAGGAATGAAGGAGTTGTGTGAAGGACTATCGAGTCCAAACTGTCGACTGGAGACTCTGAGGTCAGTCACTGGTCCTTCTCTTCTTTTCTCTGACTCTTGGGTTTGAACAAACAGCTCATAAAGTCACACTGTAACATGTTTATGAGAGGATGCTTGGCCAAAGAACAAATGAAAAGTCTTCAGTAAATCAGTGTCAGTCTTTTCCAATCCACCGAGCTCAGAAATACTGTGTTGTACTTTCTCCTCTTTTTGATCCATAAAAGTCCAGAGCTTCTCTTTGAACCAGATCACTTTAAAGTCATATTTTCATTTACATCTGAATGTAAAAGAAAATGTGTCTTGAACAAACGTAAATGAGTTTGGTGTCAATCATTTCCAGATGGTTTATGTGCCACTGTTTTTGTTCTTTCAATCTTTTTAAACTTGATTTATTTCTGTAGCTCTGCTCGTCTCGTGTCTCAGCCACAGTCGTCCACAGGACGGGCTTAAACACACACACCCCAACCTCACAGAGGACCACTGTCTGTGTCACTTGTTCTGTTTTCTTTTGTTTTTGTCAGTGTCTTTGTAAAATGCACAATGTTGCTGAAATGAATGAAGCATAAATGTGAAATGAGTGAAAAGAGAGGACAGTAATAAGCCTCACTTTGGCTCCTGCTCATGGAGCATTCATCCAAACACATTTAAAAACCCTCTAATGTCAGAACGTTCTCTGACATTATTAGACCCATAGAAAGTGCCTCCAGGCTTTCGTCAAACGAAGCCATAAAAAATTCTTAAAATGATGAAACCATAAAAATGAAACACAGATAAAGCCTGTTTCCACAGATATGTTCTGCTGGAAATCGACTTTAATCTGAAAGGTTTGACTCAATCAGACCAAACAGTGCTTCTCCAGAACGGTCCTGTCAGCCTTCTTTCTTTCTTTCTTTTTGATTTAAACTCCTCTTTTACTGCATTAAACCCTGTTGTTATAGCCTCATGCTAACATTAGGTTCACCACACATCACCTTCACTTTAATACACTTACTTTAAATCTTCTTCTCCTCTCTTTTTGAGACTTGGGGAACCATGGCTAAAAACAAAAACAAAAAAAAATAAACATAAAATAAAAATGAAAGGCCAGTGCCATTGATCATTTTAAAATGTTAGTTCATAACTTATCATTTCTAATTCTTCGTCTTCTTCATGTTTTCCAAAAGCATCACTGTTGTGTCTGTTTTATTTAAACCACATAGTTTAGTTCAGTTCAGTTTTAATTTTAGTTTCCATTAGTTGTAGGTCTTTACCTGTAACTGTAAGTGGGATCATCCACAATCATAATAAAATGTTATTCAGCTGATGTAAACATAAATCATTTAAAAATAGATCAGAACTAGTTTCTCATGATCTATCGTCAAAAACCTTTAGCCAAAGACTTTAAATTCACAATCTAATTAGAAAATCCTCAGAATATTCTTCAATTACTTCAAATGAATTTCTTTAGAAATAAATTCCTTTTAAAACTCTTGGGTCAGACCCCTCCCTCTGGGATTAACCTTGTAACAGGGCAGCGTCTCCCAGGTCCTTGAACACACCACAAAGCCTCTCCCAGGTCCTTGAACACACCACAAAGCCTCTGTTCACATTGTTTTCCTCCAAAACACCAAAACCATGTGACTGTTGTTTAAAAGGAAAGACTGCTCATAAAATCAACAAAGCTCTGTGTAAATTTATCTTTATTTACTTTTATAATAAACTATTTCTTCAGGGTTTTGTTCAGTCTAGATTTGTTCCAGACGGATTCTGTAAAACTCAGTTTTAACACCAGGTGTTCAATAAATACAATAAACCATTTTTTTTTGCATCTTTTCCAAATTAATTTTAACCACAGCATTTTTCAAACATTGATCCATTCCTAATTTCATATTCTACCTATAGAAAGATTCCCTTCACTCAATGTTACACAGAAACTTAACCCATTAAGTGTGAAATCAAATCAACTTCTCTCTTTATTTATTCAGATTCACCAACATTGCACTCAGTTATAGTCAGTGATGTTCATTTAAAACACTGCTAATATTAAACCTTTTAAATGTTTTATCTTTACGTTCCAAAGATTTGACTTAAAGTTCAACCAAAATGACTCAATCCTGTTCAAAAGGACAGACTACTGTGTTAGTCTCTAGTTCTTACAATCATCAATAATCTAAAACATTCCAACATTCAAATCAGATCAAAAACAAATCTAAACTTTTAAAAATCACTTCAAGCAGTGATTAAAACCCAGTGAGCACCTCGGCACATGCTCTTAACTTAACCATTTTTACAGTTTAACACTTTAACTTTATCTCAAATCTTCACATAACCCACTTCCAATCCTTCAAGATTGTTCTAACTCTAGGTTTTAACAAATAGATACGTTTTCAATTTCCAGATTACACATTTACATTGCAGTTTAAAACTTTATTGTAAAGATGACGCTTGTTAGCATCTATTTTCGTGTTCATTTCAGTTTTTCTAATTACTCAGACAATATTTAAGGCCATTCATTTTGTTGTTTAGTTTACTTAATCTTAAAAACAATATGGTCGTACCAAAAATTCAAATGAAGCCAATCCAAGTGTAGACTATATTTGTCTCCACAGACCTGTCAGAAGGTCAAACAGTTTCTAATTAAGTCTCATAAACTTTTTTAACACATCAGTGCAAATCTGTTTCTGTCACTGACATTTCTACTTCAGCATTTTTCAACATGTGTTATGTTCGGTCGGATAACCCAAACGCAGGCACACACGTACAGTTCACAAAAACAAGTTTATTTAAATGATCAACTTATAACTGTCGGGTTCTTCGGGATAACGAGTGGTAGCAGGGTCCGGACCGGGTTGAGCTGGAGCGTGGCGAGCTGAAGGACCGGCGAGGCTCAGGGATGACCGAGGAGGCGAACTGGACTGGAGGTAGGACGGAAGGATCTGCGGTGAACAAAGGAAACGGGTAAGTACATACATAAACACAAACTCTACGAACGCGAGACGACATTAACTGTAGTCAATGTTACGATCTGGCGCCGAGGAGCAGGCTGCGGTGCTTCTTATTCCCTCTTGATTGTTCACTCGGCTCAGCTGGGCTTGCTTAGCCGGCGCTCCCGCACACCTGTCTCCTCTCTGCGAATCAGTAGGGGCGGGGAGCCCGCACGGAGGCCACGGCCAACTGTGCCGAGTCCTGATCCCCGTGACAGTACCCCCTCTATGGACGCCACCTGGCGGCCTATCCTGTTTCTCCGGATGGCGAGAAAAATTCTCGGATCAGGGATGGATCCAGAATGTTTCTCCGTGGCACCCAACAGCGTTCCGGCCCATAACCCTCCCAATCCACTAAAAACTGAAGGCCTCGACCCGGCGCCGTATCCATAATCCGCCGCACGTGTAAGCTGGGTGATCGCCAATCATCCTGGGCGGCGCGGGGAGGACAGGGGAACTCAATGGACTGGAACTGACCGGCTTGATCCTGGACACGTGGAAGGTAGGGTGAATCCTAAGGGACCGAGGAGCTTGAGTCGAACTGCCGCCGGGTTGATGATCTTCTCTATTTGAACGGGCGATGAACCGTGGTGCCAATTTTGTAGCTTCAACCCGTAACGGCAAGTCCCTGGATGACAGCCAGACCTTCTGACCCGGAGAGTATCTAGGGCGGGAGTGCGGTGGCGGTTGGCTTGGACTTGCGATTGAGTCGAGGCCCGCACCAGAGCTGATCGGGCCCTTCTCCAGACCTGATGGCACCGTCTTAAGTGATCCTGAATGGACGGAACTGCCAGCTCTTGTTCCTGGTCAGAAAATAAAGGGGTTGGTAACCATAACAGCATTGGAAGGAGACATACCCAGGAGGTGTTCACCAACGTGTTGTGGGCATATTCTACCCATGGCAGCTGAGCACTCCAACTTGCCGGATTGGCAGATGAGGTGCACCTCAGGGCCACCTCCATCTGTTGGTTCGCCCTTTCCGTCTGTCCGTTTGTCTGTGGATGATACCCAGAGGAGAGACTAACCTTGATCTCTAACGCCGTGCAAAATGCCTTCCAAACCTGGGAGGTGAACTGTGGACCTCTGTCTGACACAATGTCCCGAGGAATCCCGTGCAGGAACAGATGCTTCACCAGGAGATCTGCGGTCTCCTGGCGGATGGAAGCTTGGTCAACGGCACAAAGTGGGCTGTTTTGGAGAAGCGATCAACGATCGTCCAGCACCACCGTATGTCCGTTCGATGGCGGAAGTCCCGTAACGAAGTCCAAAGCCACATGAGACCACGGCCGGCTGGGAATAGGTAGTGGCTGTAACAGTCCTGCTGGGGTCGATGGAGGGCCTTATTCTGGGAACAAACTGGACAAGCTGCGATGTAGTCCTTAGTGTCTCTGTCCATGGTGGGCCACCAAAATTTGCTGCGTGGGACAGCCAGGGTGCGACCCATCCCTGGATGGCACGTGAGTCGGGTCCCATGGGCCCAGTGTAACACCTCCGACCTGACCGGATCTGGTACAAACATAGCGTTAGCCGGCCCTGTCCCGGATCGGGTGCAGGCGTTGAGCCACCCGGACTCGATCTTCTATTTCCCAGGTGAGGGTTGCCAGAATGCGCGGGGCAGGATGTGCTCCTCCTCAGGCGCCGACTGCTCCGTGGAAAAAACTCTGGATAGTGCATCTGGTTTGATGTTCCTGGAACCTGGGCGATAAGTAAGCACAAAATTAAAACGGTCAAAGAACAATGCCCACCTTGCCTGCCGAGAGTTCAGTCTCTTTGCCGTCTGTATGTAGGTCAGGTTCTTATGGTCGGACCAGACCACAAACGGTTGAATGGCCCCCTCCAGCCAATGACGCCATTCCTCTAAGGCCAACTTGACCGCCAGGAGCTCTCTGTTCCCCACATCGTAGTTCCGCTCTGCTGCCGAGAGCTTACGTGAGTAGTAGGCGAGGGGTGGAGCTTCTGGTCAGTGGAAGAGCGCTGGGAAAGAACTGCTCCTACTCCGTCTCCGAGCGTCGACCTCCACCACAAACTGCAGTTCAGGATCTGGCTGTATGAGTACCGGGGCCGGCGTAAACCGCTGCTTCAGGTCCTTGAATGCTCCTTCTGCCTCCGAGGACAAAAGGTCGCGCAGTGGGCGTAAGAGCCGTCAAAGCGTTGCCAGTCTACTGAAGTTCGGATAAATCTCCTGTAGAAATTAGCAAAACCCAAAAATCGCTGAACCTCCTTGCGGCTGGACGGAACCGGCCACTCCCTTACGCCGTAACCTTCTCCGGGTCCATTTGGATCTGTCCCTGCGCGATAATGTAGCCGAGGAAGGTAACGGACGGTGCGTGGAACTCACATTTCTCGGCCTTCACAAACAGCTTATTCTCTAATAGTCTCTGTAGTACTCCTCGGACATGCCTCTGGTGTTCCTCCAAGTCTTTAGAAAAATCAAGATATCATCCAAATAAACAAAAACAAACCGTCCAATCATGTCCCGTAAAACATCGTTAACTAGGTTCTGGAAAACCGCAGGGGCATTCGTGAGTCCGAACGGCATCACCCGATACTCGAAATGGCCCAAAGGAGTGTTAAAAGCGGTCTTCCACTCATCCTCCCTAATACGCACCAAATGGTATGCGTTACGGAGGTCTAGTTTAGTGAAAATCCTGGATCCCCGAGTGTGAAAACAGAGCTGATCAACGGGAGTGGGTACTTGTTCTTTATGGTGATCTTGTTTAGCCCCGGTAATCTATGCATGGTCTCAATGATTTGTCCTTCTTGTCCACAAAGAAAAACCCGCACCTACCGGAGAGGACGAGGTTGTATTATCCCGGCTGCCAAGGACTCCTGGATGTATTTTTCCATCGCCTCGTTCTCTGGTCTCGAGATGGTGTAGAGACGGCTGTGGGGGAGAGGAGCACCTGGGAGGAGGTCGATGGCGCAGTCATAGGGTCGGTGAGGTGGAAGCGACAAGGCCTGATGCTTACAAAACACCGCCGACAGGTCGTGGTAGATGGACGGAACCGAAGACAGATCCGTAGGTTCAGGTACCGGGTTGGATCTAGAGGAAACAGGGGGTAAAGCAGACTGCAGGCAAGATAAATGGCAAAAGTTACTCCATGACACCACTTGGTATGTTGCCCAGTCTATGTGGGGGTTATGTTGTCTTAGCCAAGGTAGACCCAATACAATAGGAGTGTGCACACACTCAAAAATGTAAAAACTAATAGTTTCTTTATGATTACCCGACAGGAGGAAGGTTACGGGAATCGTCTGTTCTCTGATCTGGGTCAGCACCTCTCCGTTCAAAGCCTTAACTTCCAACGGCACCTCCAACTGCACAGTCCGGATGCCCAACCTCTTAGCCACTCCCCGGTCTAAAAGGCTTTCATCCGCTCCTGAATCAATCATAACCTCAAAAGATCGGGTCCGATCTGTTAAAATAATCGTTCCTCCATTCTCACAGGCTTGGGAGATGAATGGACTTGGCTCAGCAGTACCTCTCCCATTACTGCCGAGCCCCTCTTTCCCGGACGGAGAGGACACGAAGCCGGAAATGTCCTAACCTCCCGCAGTAGAGGCAGCTCCCAGTACTGACTCGGCGATGTCTCTCCTCCTCTGTCAGATGAGTTCGGCCCACTTGCATGGGTTCAGGTGCGGCTGGTTGCAGTGGCCTACTCGGTGGATCCGTATAACCGCTGGTTAGGCCTCCCTCAGTCTGCGTCCGCCACCCCGCGGTTCTCTCTCGTTTGGGCTGGGAAAAACCCCCTTGAGGCGCGGTGATTCCCGGCTGTGGACTTGTAGCTGACCTCCGGGATGCCTGTAGGTCGGCCTTCTCCCTCTGTCGCTCCCGTAGGCGGTTATCAATCCTGATGACCCCCGTTATGAGTTCATTGAGGCTCTCTGGTGGATCCCGTGCCGCCATCTCGTCCTTAAGTTCCTCGGAAATGGCATTCAAAAATGCTCCACGAAGAGCCTCCTCGTTCCACCCGCTCTCCGCGGCTAGTGATCGAAACTCGATCGCGAATTCCGCCACACTGCGATTTCCCTGTCGAATTGAAAACAGTCTTTTAGTAGCCTCCTCTCTCGAACCGGATGATCAAAGATCATTCTCATCTCCGCGATGAAGGCAGCGTAGAGAAACATACAGCTTCCTGTCTCTCCCAAACCGCCGAGGCCCAGTCTAATGCCTGCCCCTCAAACAGCCTATTAAAAGGCGATTCTTGAACGTTCACTTCTATAAGTCTGTGACTGTTGTTCAAAAACTAGGAGCACTGTGTTAAAACGCCCTGCATGACCCCAGATCTCCACTATACGGTGCAGGCGGTGGTACATACCCCTCTCTGTACCCGGAGGCGGTGCCTCCGTAGTCGGGCGCGAGAGGGTGGGAGCGCCAGTAGACGGTGGTGTGTTCAGGGCCGCCATCCTGTCGCTCAGCCCCGATAGGTTGCGGGAAAATTCCTTCATGTGGTCCATGAGAGCCTGGAGAGTAGCGTCATGCTGTTCCAGAAGCGCGGTCTGAGCCGCGACCGTCCTGTGGCAGGGTGTGTGGCTCTGCTGGGTTCATTCTGGCCAGATCGCACTGTTATGTTCCGGTCGGATAACCCAAAGCGCAGGCACACACGTACAGTTCACAAAAACAAGTTTATTTAAATGATCAACTTATAACTGTCGGGTTCTTCGGGGATAACGAGTGGTAGCAGGGTCCGGACCGGGTTGAGCTGGGCGTGGCGAGCTGAAGGACCGGCGAGGCTCAGGGATGACCGAGGAGGCGAGAACTGGACTGGAGGTAGGACGGGAAGGATCTGCGTGAACAAAGGAAACGGGTAAGTACATACATAAACACAAACTCTACGAACGCGAGGCGTATTACTAACTGTAGTCAATGTTACGATCTGGCGTCGAGGAGCAGGCTGCGGTGCTTCTTATTCCCTCTTGATTGTTCACTCGGCTCAGCTGGGCTTGCTTAGCCGGCGCTCCCGCACACCTGTCTCCTCTCTGCGAATCAGTAGGGGCGGGGAGCCCGGCACGGAGGCCACGGCCAACTGTGCCGAGTCCTGATCCCCGTGACAGTACCCCCTCTATGGACGCCACCTGGCGGCCTATCCATTCTCCGGATGGCGTAGAAAAATTCTCGGATCAGGGATGGATCCAGAATGTTTCTCCGTGGCACCCAACAGCGTTCCTCCGGCCCATAACCCTCCCAATCCACTAAAAACTGAAGGCCTCGACCCGGCGCCGTACATCCATAATCCGCCGTGCCGTGTAAGCTGGGTGATCGTCCAATCATCCTGGGCGGGCGGGGAGACAGGGGAACTCAATGGACTGGAACTGACCGGCTTGATCCTGGACACGTGGAAGGTAGGGTGAATCCTAAGGGACCGAGGAGCTTGAGTCGAACTGCCGCCGGGTTGATGATCTTCTCTATTTCGAACGGGCGATGAACCGTGGTGCCAATTTTGTAGCTTCAACCCGTAACGGCAAGTCCCTGGATGACAGCCAGACCTTCTGACCCGGAGAGTATCTAGGGGCGGGGTGCGGTGGCGGTTGGCTTGGACTTGCGATTGAGTCGAGGCCCGCACCAGAGCTGATCGGGCCCTTCTCCAGACCTGATGGCACCGTCTTAAGTGATCCTGAATGGACGGAACTGCCAGCTCTTGTTCCTGGTCAGAAAATAAAGGGGTTGGTAACCATAACAGCATTGGAAGGAGACATACCCAGGAGGTGTTCACCAACGTGTTGTGGGCATATTCTACCCATGGCAGCTGAGCACTCCAACTTGCGGATTGGCAGATGAGGTGCACCTCAGGGCCACCTCCATCTGTTGGTTCGCCCTTTCCGTCTGTCCGTTTGTCTGTGGATGATACCCAGAGGAGAGACTAACCTTGATCTCTAACGCCGTGCAAAATGCCTTCCAAACCTGGGAGGTGAACTGTGGACCTCTGTCTGACACAATGTCGAGGAATCCCGTGCAGCGGAACAGATGCTTCACCAGGAGATCTGCGGTCTCCTGGCGGATGGAAGCTTGGTCAACGGCACAAAGTGGGCTGTTTTGGAGAAGCGATCAACGATCGTCCAGCACCACCGTATGTCCGTTCGATGGCGGAAGTCCCGTGAACGAAGTCCAAAGCCACATGAGACCACGGCCGGCTGGGAATAGGTAGTGGCTGTAACAGTCCTGCTGGGGTCGATGGAGGGCCTTATTCTGGGAACAAACTGGACAAGCTGCGATGTAGTCCTTAGTGTCTCTGTCCATGGTGGGCCACCAAAATTTGCTGCGTAGGACAGCCAGGGTGCGACCCATCCCTGGATGGCACGTGAGTCGGGTCCCATGGGCCCAGTGTAACACCTCCGACCTGACCGGATCTGGTACAAACATAGCGTTAGCCGGCCCTGTCCCGGATCGGGTGCAGGCGTTGAGCCACCCGGACTCGATCTTCTATTTCCCAGGTGAGGGTTGCCAGAATGCGCGACTGGGGCAGGATGTGCTCCTCCTCAGGCGCCGACTGCTCCGTGGAAAAAACTCTGGATAGTGCATCTGGTTTGATGTTCCTGGAACCTGGGCGATAAGTAAGCACAAAATTAAAGCGGTCAAAGAACAATGCCCACCTTGCCTGCCGAGAGTTCAGTCTCTTTGCCGTCTGTATGTAGGTCAGGTTCTTATGGTGGACCAGACCACAAGCGGTTGAATGGCCCCCTCCAGCCAATGACGCCATTCCTCTAAGGCCAACTTGACCGCCAGGAGCTCTCTGTTCCCCACATCGTAGTTCCGCTCTGCTGCCGAGCTTACGTGAGTAGTAGGCGCAGGGGTGGAGCTTCTGGTCAGTGGAAGCGCTGGGAAAGAACTGCTCCTACTCCGTCTCCGAGCGTCGACCTCCACCACAAACTGCAGTTCAGGATCTGGCTGTATGAGTACCGGGGCCGGCGTAAACCGCTGCTTCAGGTCCTTGAATGCTCCTTCTGCCTCCGAGTCCAGACAAAAGGTCGCGCAGTGGGCGTAAGAGCCGTCAAAGGCGTTGCCAGTCTACTGAAGTTCGGATAAATCTCCTGTAGAAATTAGCAAAACCCAAAAATCGCTGAACCTCCTTGCGGCTGGACGGAACCGGCCACTCCCTTACCGCCGTAACCTTCTCCGGGTCCATTTGGATCTGTCCCTGCGCGATAATGTAGCCGAGGAAGGTAACGGACGGTGCGTGGAACTCACATTTCTCGGCCTTCACAAACAGCTTATTCTCTAATAGTCTCTGTAGTACTCTCCGGACATGCCTCTGGTGTTCCTCCAAGTCTTTAGAAAAAATCAAGATATCATCCAAATAAACAAAAACAAACCGTCCAATCATGTCCCGTAAAACATCGTTAACTAGGTTCTGGAAAACCGCAGGGGCATTCGTGAGTCGAGCGGCATCACCCGATACTCGAAATGGCCCAAAGGAGTGTTAAGCGGTCTTCCACTCATCCCCCTCCCTAATACGCACCAAATGGTATGCGTTACGGAGGTCTAGTTTAGTGAAAATCCTGGATCCCCGAGGTGAAAACAGAGCTGATCAGCGGGAGTGGGTACTTGTTCTTTATGGTGATCTTGTTTAGCCCGTAATCTATGCATGGTCTCAATGATTTGTCCTTCTTGTCCACAAAGAAAAACCCGCACCTACCGGAGAGGGCGAGGGTTGTATTATCCCGGCTGCCAAGGACTCCTGGATGTATTTTTCCATCGCCTCGTTCTCTGGTCTCGAGATGGTGTAGAGACGGCTGTGGGGAGAGGAGCACCTGGGAGGAGGTCGATGGCGCAGTCATAGGGTCGGTGAGGTGGAAGCGACAAGGCCTGATGCTTACAAAACACCGCCGACAGGTCGTGGTAGATGGACGGAACCGAAGACAGATCCGTAGGTTCAGGTACCGGGTTGGATCTAGAGGAAACAGGGGTAAAGCAGACTGCAGGCAAGATAAATGGCAAAGTTACTCCATGACACCACTTGGTATGTTGCCCAGTCTATGTGGGGGTTATGTTGTCTTAGCCAAGGTAGACCCAATACAATAGGAGTGTGCACACACTCAAAAATGTAAAACTAATAGTTTCTTTATGATTACCCGACAGGAGGAAGGTTACGGGAATCGTCTGTTCTCTGATCTGGGTCAGCACCTCTCCGTTCAAAGCCTTAACTTCCAACGGCACCTCCAACTGCACAGTCCGGATGCCCAACCTCTTAGCCACTCCCGGTCTAAAAGGCTTTCATCCGCTCCTGAATCAATCATAACCTCAAAAGATCGGGTCCGATCTGTTAAAATAATCGTTCCTCCATTCTCACAGGCTTGGGAGATGAATGGACTTGGCTCAGCAGTACCTCTCCCATTACTGCCGAGCCCCTCTTTCCGGACGGAGAGGACACGAAGCCGGAAATGTCCTAACCTCCCGCAGTAGAGGCAGCTCCCAGTACTGACTCGGCGATGTCTCTCCTCCTCTGTCAGATGAGTTCGGCCCACTTGCATGGGTTCAGGTGCGGCTGGTTGCAGTGGCCTACTCGGTGGATCCGTATAACCGCTGGTTAGGCCTCCCTCAGTCTGCGTCCGCCACCCCGCGGTTCTCTCTCGTTTGGGCTGGGAAAAACCCCCTTGAGGCGCGGTGATTCCCGGCTGTGGACTTGTAGCTGACCTCCGGGATGCCTGTAGGTCGGCCTTCTCCCTCTGTCGCTCCGTGGCGGTTATCAATCCTGATGACCCCGTTATGAGTTCATTGAGGCTCTCTGGTGGATCCGTGCCGCCATCTCGTCCTTAAGTTCCTCGGAAATGGCATTCAAAAATGCTCCACGAAGAGCCTCCTCGTTCCACCCGCTCTCGGCTAGTGATCGAAACTCGATCGCGAATTCCGCCACACTGCGATTTCCTGTCGAATTGAAAACAGTCTTTTAGTAGCCTCCTCTCCTCGAACCGGATGATCAAAGATCATTCTCATCTCCGCGATGAAGGCAGCGTAGAGAAACATACAGCTTCCTGTCTCTCCCAAACCGCCGAGGCCCAGTCTAATGCCTGCCCCTCAAACAGCCTATTAAAAGGCGATTCTTGAACGTTCACTTCTATAAGTCTGTGACTGTTGTTCAAAAACTAGGAGCACTGTGTTAAAACGCCCTGCATGACCCCAGATCTCCACTATACGGTGCAGGCGGTGGTACATACCCCTCTCTGTACCCGGAGGCGGTGCCTCCGTAGTCGGGCGCGAGAGGGTGGGAGCGCCAGTACGGTGGTGTGTTCAGGGCCGCCATCCTGTCGCTCAGCCCCGATAGGTTGCGGGAAAATTCCTTCATGTGGTCCATGAGAGCCTGGAGAGTAGCGTCATGCTGTTCCAGAAGCGGTCTGAGCCGCGACCGTCTGTGGCAGGGTGTGTGGCTCTGCTGGGTTCATTCTGGCCAGATCGTACTGTTATGTTCGGTCGGATAACCCAAACGCAGGCACACACGTACAGTTCACAAAAACAAGTTTATTTAAATGATCAACTTATAACTGTCGGGTTCTTCGGGGATAGCAGTGGTAGCAGGGTCCGGACCGGGTTGAGCTGGAGCGTGACGAGCTGAAGGACCGGCGAGGCTCAGGGATGACCGAGGAGGCGAGAACTGGACTGGAGGTAGGGCGGGAAGGATCTGCGGTGAACAAAGGAAACGGGTAAGTACATACATAAACACAAACTCTACGAACGCGAGGCGTATTACTAACTGTAGTCAATGTTACGATCTGGCGTCGAGGAGCAGGCTGCGGTGCTTCTTATTCCTCTTGATTGTTCACTCGGCTCAGCTGGGCTTGCTTAGCCGGCGCTCCCGCACACCTGTCTCCTCTCTGCGAATCAGTAGGGGCGGGGAGCCCGGCACGGAGGCCACGGCCAACTGTGCCGAGTCCTGATCCCCGTGACAACATGAAAACGTTTGTTAACTGTAAAGGCTCCCACACTTTCTGTGGAGCTCAACTCCAGCTCAAAAACCAAACAAAACCAGAACATTTCTTGGTCGGCGTGAGCAAAGGGAGGTGCTGTGAAGCCCTTGTTTCCTTGACTCTCATAGACTGTTATCTTGTGTTGAAACATTCCTTTGTGAATCCAAACAGGGATTGTTTTCAAAAAATCCACTTTCTCAACACTTTGTCAGAACCAAACCAGAGAAATACATAATTGTTCATTTCGTTTCTTCTGGTAACATTATTTTCTTTTATATGTGAGCTGATGGTCCAAATATCTATAACTTTGTAATATCTTTATAAACCTGCTCTGCACAATTTGACTTTAAGACACATTTTTAAATTCTTCTGATTACAAAGTGAACATTTTTATAAAGGTTTTACCGTGTGTTTGAACCACACTGAGATTA
>JALDNG010003127.1:0-30159 GCA_024349245.1 Neodontobutis hainanensis | reverse complement strand
TTTTATAGGTTAACAAGAGAACTTTGAAAATCAGCTCTAACATGAATAGAAAGCCAGTGTAATGAAGCCAGGACCGGTGTAATGTGATCAAACTTCCTGGTCTTTGTTAAAAATCTGGCGGCTATATTTTGGACCATTTGTAGTCTGTGAGTACTTTTCCTCAGCAGTCCAGAGAATAACGAATTGCAGTAGTCCAGCCTTTTTGTGACAAATGCATGAATGAGAATTTCAGCATCAGCTAAAGAGAGGCAGGAGCCAATTTTTGAGATATTCCTCAAGTGAAAAAAGCCCAATTTAATGACCTCACTAATGTGCTGCTGCAGAGATAGTGTGGGGTCAAAAATGACACCGTGGTTCCTTGCAGTTTTGCCGTGCTCCAACACACAGTTGTTGATTGAGACAGTAAGATTGTTGAACTTGTGCCGATGACTGGCAGGACCAATTAACAAGAGCTCTGTTTTATCTGAGTTCAAATGGAGGAAGTTTTGAGACATCCATGTTTTAATTGAAACGAGGCAGGCCTCTAGACGCATGATGTCAGTAGTATTATTCGCTTTTATTGGTAGATACAGCTGTGTATCATCGGCATAACAGTGGAAGTTCACTCCATAACTTCTGATGATTTGTCCCAATGGTGTAACATATAGTGAAAAAAGTATGGGACAGAGCACAGACCCTTGTGGCACACCGAACTTCACTAGTGCTGTGGAGAAGGATTTATTAAAAGAGACAAAATGAGACCTATCACACAGATAGGATTCTAACCAAGAATGAGCAGAGCCAGAGATGCTAAAAACATCTTTAAGTCTGTTGATTAGTACTGCATGATCAATCGTATCAAATGCTGCACTAAGATCCAGCAATAACAGTAGAGCCGATGAGTCCTCGTCCATCTGAAGGAGGAGATCATTTGTCACTTTAACTAAAGCTGTTTCAGTGGAATAAGAGGCCCTAAATGCAGACTGAAACGGCTCGAGGAGGTAATTTTCCGATTGATATAGAGTAAGTTGTTTTAGCACAACTTTTTCGAGGACTTTAGATAGAAAAGGTAAATTGGAGAAAGGACGGAAATTATTTAGGCATCCAGGATCCAGAGTAGTTTTTTGAGCAGGGGTTTGACCACAGTCTGTTTGAAAAGGGAAGGAACGGTGCCAGTAGACAGGGACAAGTTTATAATGTTTAACATAATTTTACATGAAGAAACCCCTTTGTCAGCTCATCGAGGGAAACAGAATCTAATGCCCCTACAAACTTATAACGGAACCAAGAATTTAGTTTGTCATAGAGACATGAAATTTGGTACACACATCACTTATGTCATGACGAACATAAAAGCCAATGACAACCACCCCCCTATCTATAAATGTGTTGCCATAGCAACAGAGCAAATATGTGGAAAAAGTCAATGGGAAGGGAAAATTTTAGTTTGTCGTAGGCAAATGAAACTTGGTACACACATCCAGCATGGGCTTATGAACATAAAAGCCAATGGGGACCACACCCTATCACACACGAGAAGGCGGCCATTTTGAATTGAATATGTGAACCGCCTTAGAATACACCTCACTTTTAAAAATTGACAGAAAATAGCAGCTTCATTCCACAAACACCAAACTTAGGCAAAATGAGCTAAACACACGTGTACACAATAGACAACACCCTTCCTTGTTGTTTTTGCTCAATTTATATATTTCTTTTATTTAAATTTTTCTGCAAAATGATCCTCAATTTTGACCCAGTAAATGTGCGCAAAAAGTACATTTTATTGGCCACTAAACTCAAGCCTGGCAATAAATTTATGCATTTTAGGTATTTGAAAAAATAATAAAAACAAACTCAGTGGCGACCCCTGGAAAATGAAAATTTGGCCTATGGAAAGTGAAAGTAATTTTTTCCAACGTAGAAAAATGAAACTTGGTACATCCATAGGACACCTCAGGCCAAACAGAAAAGTCTATACCAGCCACAGCCTAAATTCAACAGGAGATGCCAACGCCATGTGGGGTGGAACGCGACCACCTAAATCGCACCCCTTATGCCAAAAATTATACTCATTGTGTTTTCTTCTAAAAGGCCCCAAATTTGGTGAGTATCATCTAGACATGAGTGCCAAAAAAGTTATCAGTTTGTTTTTTGTGGCTTTGTTCATAATGAGCCTGTGAAGAGGCAGCCATTTCTTTGGGAAAAAAATGCCATTTACCAATTGTCAGATTCAAACTTCTTTGAAGGTGGCTCCTCCAGAGCCAAGACTAGAGTCTTGGAAAACTCCTCAGAATCTTTTGGAACTGATAAACTTGTTCTTTTAGACAAGTAATATTATTTTTCCTTTTTAAACATGGGGGTGCAGCGCTTCCTGAGTCATCTCAAATCTCCCGCCCTAACTTTGTTTTTCTCGCTTTAGCCCAAGCATAAACTCTTATTTTCAAATGTTCAGACAGATCCCAGGAAAACCAGGGAATGTGGAGACCTTTAACTCTAAATACAAGGTGGTGTAGCAGGCCCCATCAGTAGCACAGGCTCGAGGCGATGAAGCAGTTTCCAGCCAGAAGAAGATTCAAGCAGAGGCACAGGCCCGGTTATTTGACATTACCGTGAAGTTTACGCTTTAAAGCACAAAATGCCCTCCTCCGAGTACATGTGTCCATGGTCGCAAGGGAGGCGAGGGCCTTTATCACCACTTGCGGCCTTAATTTTATTTCTTATTGGTTACCTTATTTTATTTTATATGTGAGCTGATGGCCCAAATATCTATAATTTTGTATTATCTTAATAAACTTGCTCTACGCAATTCAACTTTAAGATGCATTTTTAAATTCTTCTGATTACAAAGTGATCATTTTCATAAACGTTATACCGGGTTTTGAACCACACTGACATTAAGGACCTCTATTAGTTCTTGTACTAATAGATACATACAATTGTTTTGCAAAATACTAATCAATACTTCAATTTTGGATCCAAGGTTTTGGATCTGTTAACTTTTTAAAATCTTTTATCTCATTTCTGCTGTGTCCCACAAACCTAATACAATATCTGTTCTTTAACAGACTATTATAAACTTTTCTCATAATTCAAAAGCACACCCAACTTCTGTAGATGTGTCTGTTCCGTGTTTGTGTCTGTGTGTCTTTATCTGTGTGTGTACATACTTCTGTGCCTATGTGTTTGTGTGTGTACATGTGTGTTTATGTTCTTGACCTGTTAGTCAAAATTCCTTCCCTCGTCTGGACCCAGTATCGGTAGGCCTGTAGTGTCGGCCTGTCCGGCTTCGCCAGTGCCCCTTTGTCTGCGACTCCCAGATGGATCAAATTACGTCTTAATTATTATATTAAGGCTGAATCAACAGTACAATTATGTCACAATGTTAGATTTTCTGTTACTATTTTTCTAATTCTAAATTCTAAATCTAACTCCGCATTCAGGTACTTGTAATTTACAAAAATCCGTATCTCTTGCTATTTTTCACATTCAGGCTGATTAAGTTCGATCTCATTATTCAGAATGAATCATCTTCTTCCTATATAAAACCAATTAAATGCATTCAATCCACAGTCGCGTCCCAATCACACACTCAACCACACTTTTTACTCACTAACCCTTCAGGTTAGATAAACTTCATTAAAGCCACTTCACCTTTGTGACTTTTTTTTCTCGTCTGTATCTCACCGCTTCACACGCAGTGAACAATTCTCTGCAGGCCTGCTTTTTCACTTTAAGTCACAATAACTTCGGATCTATTCATCTCACTTTAAAGTTGTTAGGCTAAGAATCTTGATAATAATTCATACTCAAGTTTACCTGTGCGTCCAACGCACCATTTTACCAATCACTGATCAAGACTCAGTTTCAAGAATTTCATAAATACTTACAAATCATAAGGTATCTATCATGCTTACAATCCAGCAAGATTACAGTCTTTAACACCAATTAATATCAAACTTATCTCATTAGGGCCTCACTTATACAGTAAGGTCTTGACCAAAACACATACTTTACCCTCGCCTCCTGGACGGTAATCTCAGCCTTTAGCGTTCTCCTACTGTAATGATGGAATCATGGAATCATGGAATCATCATGGAATAATCATGGAGATACTCTCAGGTAGATAACATGTAATCACCAAACATTTTAATTAGGAGCAACCCAAACTACTACTTCTGGAAGTTTTTTGTTCACAATCACACAAAACAAAATCAAACTGCTGTTTACCTGAATAAAAACTCTAATAGTTTAGTTGTTCCGCAGCCAGACATCTTTTTCTGTCCTCTCTTTTTCTCTGTTTTTCTCTCTGTTCAGATATTGTCACTTCGTCTCACACACAGACAGTGAAGGTCTGAGCCATACTATTTAAAAAAATAGTTTTGGGACTTACAGAGAAATGCTTTTGTGCATTTCTCTGGCGCACGTCAGTTTCACTTTCCGCATGAGAAACAGCAGCTGTTGATATTCGGTCACGGCACCAAATGTTATTGGAATATATTATATCCTTATATTTATTCAGAGAGACACGGAGACAGATTATATTTTAACAAGCAATGGCCAGGTTTTAATCCTTGCAAGGAGAAGCAAAGCAGACACAGCACAATTTTACTGCGGGAGGTTTGCTTAAAGATGTAAACAGACATGAGATTATATACAACACAGTGACGGCCTTGGTGAGAGGCGTTCACATGAAGGACATGACATGAATTTGACATGACCTGAAGAGGACTTTAAGCCCCACTAACTCTAAACATTAAAATTAAAATTTCTTATAACAGGTGCTCAGGCGTATCTCATCCACCCCTGGTGCCTTGCAAACGAGGAGCTTCCCAACTACCTCAGTGACTTCGGCCTCTGCTTCCTCCGTGGAAGAAGTGTCGGTGGGGTTGAGGAGATCCTCAAAGTATTCCTTCCACCGTCCAACAATATACCCAGTTGAAGTCAGCAGATTCCCACCTCCACTGTAAACAGTGTTGGCAGGGCACTGCTTCCCAATCCTGAGGCGCTGGTTGAGGCGGATGGTTTGCCAGAATTTCTTCGAGGCCAACTGATAACTGATAGTCCTTTTCCATGGCCTCACCAAACTCCTCCCAGACCCGAGTTTTAGCCTCCACAACCACCCGGGCTGCAGTCCGCTTGGCCTGCCGATGCCCATCAGCTGACGGCAGCTTGACGGCATCCCTTACTTCCAGTGTCCACCACTGGGTTCGGGGGTTGCCGCCACGTAGCCACTGTCGCTGCCCAAGGAGCGTTGAGTTCCCCCAGTAGAACGACGGAGTCCCCGGTCGAAGCACTTTCCAGCACCCCTCCCAGTGACTCCAAGAAGGCCGGGCACTCTGCACTGCCATTTGGCCAGTAAGCACATCAACAGTGAGAGACCTATTCCTGACCCGAAGGCGCAGGGAAGGGACCTCTCGTTCACCGGGTGAACTCCAACACATGGCAGCTGAGCTGGGGGCTATGAGCAAGCCCACACCACCCCGCTGCCTCTCACCGCAGGCAACTCCAGAGTAGTGAAGAGTCCAGCCTCTCTCGAGGATTTGGGTTCCAGAGCCCAAGCTGTGTGTGGAGGTGAGCCCGACTATCTCTAGTCAGTATCGCTCAACCTCCCGCACAAGCTCAGGCTCCTTCCCCACCAGCGAGGTGACATTCCATTCCGTGTCCGGAGATTGGGTCGCCGAGGCCTCCGCTTCGACTGCCACCTAAGCATTTGGTGGCAAGCATTAATATAATCCAATTAAATATTAAAACAAAAATATTTGCCACTGCCAGGGCATTAATATTTTGTTTAGTTTGTTATTGAAAAACAAGTTATGTCCAGAGCCTCAATCATAACATTATAAATATTTAAACAATATAAATGTCTGTGTAGTCGCTTCCCATAGAACCTTGTAGCCGGTGAGGGTCAGAGTTGGGTTCTGGTGGTGCTAAATGTTGTAACGCGCTTAGAGACTATAATTAACTAATAATCTCAGATCTGATGTGGGTTTGGTAGATTTATTAGAGATTAAATAATACAGCTCAGCAGATAGATGATGGACATCAACCAGAATGCATTCACAGATAAATATATAATCTCAGCCGTTCAGTATGCTTTGCATTGCTTTGCTGTTGGCTTTGTGGTCAACAAAAATTGCGGCTACCCGTACCTGACTCTCAACCAACTGGCCTCCCGAAAGTGCACACCTTTACAGACCTACGTGCATGTGCCTACGCTCCCGTGAACTCCGTCCCCTCATCACCAGACAAACACCCACACACAAACACACACACACACACAGTGCACCCATGTTCTGTCTCCTTCAGTCTGTTTTGTGTTTTCATTACAGTTCCGCTGTTCATCAATATAATGCACTGTAACGCCGCAAGCTAATTATGGTTGCCTAGCGATCCGTTAGTCCCAGTGAGGGCAACAGTTGGTGCACGTTGTAACGCCGTCGCTTTTGTAGTACTCTCCTTTTCATACAAATCGTGTATTCTTCTTGTGAGGGTGCGTCATGAGGGCGGCTCATATGTGCAGTCATTCGTTGTGATTCTAAAAATGTTCTTCAGACAGACATCTTTCACAATATTGTAATGCCCGCTCACACAGGGAAGTAACCAGCTAATTTTGACAACTCAGGAATGCTTTATTAACAAGCTAATTTAACAGGAGCTGCTGTCTCAGCCACAGCTCACGCTGAACTCTTCCCTAAAACACTCTACCACAACACTAAGAATGACAACAGTTTCTCTTCGACACCTCTCATCCACTTTTCTTCTCTCTCTCCACGCACCTCTTTCCTCCAAACCCATTGCGCCCACCTTCTTATCACAGGTACAGAACAGTTGAACAATACACAATACAAGAACACTGTAATAGTGCAATTGCAATTCATATTGTAATAGAACACTATTACAATATTAATTGGGCGTTAACGCGCAATAAAATAATTGTCAGCGTTAATTCATTAATGCGTTAACACGAAAATAACGTGTTAACTTGCCCAGCACTATTAAAAACATTTTAAAAGAAGAAGTTGCAATGTATCCATCCATCCATCCATCTTCTACCGCTTTTCCGGGGCCGGGTCGCGGGGGCAGCAGTCTAAGCAGAGAAGCCCAGACTTCCCTCTCCCCAGACACTTCCTCTAGCTCTTCCGGGGGGATACCGAGGCGTTCCCAGACCAGCCGAGAGACATAGTCCCTCCAGCGTGTCCTGGGTCTTCCCCGAGGTCTCCTCCCGGTGGGACATGCCCGGAACACCTCCCTAGGGAGGCGTCCGGGAGGCATCCGAGAAAGATGCCCGCGCCACCTCAGCTGGCTCCTCTCGATGTGAAGGAGCAGCGGCTCTACTTTGAGCTCGTCGGTGACCGAGCTCCTCACCCTATCTCTAAGGAGAAAGCTCTGGTAAATTGAGAGCTTTGCCTTACAGCTCAACTCCTTCTTCACCACGACAGACCGGTACATCGACCGCATTACTGCAGAAGCTGCATCAATCCGTCTGTCAATCTCACGCTCCTTCCTTTCCTCACTCGTGAACAAGACCCCGAGATACTTAAACTCCTCCACTTGAGGCAGGAGCTCTCCACCAACCTGGAGGGGACAAGCCACCCTTTTCTGACTGAGAACCATGGTCTCAGACTTGGAGGTGCTGATCCTCATCCCAGCCGCTTCACACTCAGCTGCAAACCGCCCCAGTGCACACTGAAGGTCCTGGCTTGATGGAGCCAACAGGACAACATCATGTGCAAAAAGCAGAGATGAAATCCTGTGGTCCCCAAACTAGACTCCCTCCAACCCCTGGCTGCGCCTAGAAATCCTGTCCATAAAGATAATGAACAGGACCGGTGACAAAGGGCAGCCCTGCCGAGTCCAACATTCCCGGGAACAGGTCTGACTTACTGCCGGCAATGCGAACCAAGCTCCTGCTCGGTCGTACAGGGACCGGATAGCCCGTAGCAAAGGGCCCCGGACCCCATACTCCCAGAGCACCCCACAGGGGGTGCTCTAGGAGGAGTATGGGGTCACAGGGACACAGTCGAATGCCTTCTCCAGATCCACAAAGCACATGTGGACTGGTTGGGCAAACTCCCATAAACCCTCCAGCACCCTGGAGAGGGTATAGAGCTGGTCCATTGTTCCACGACCGAGACAAAAACCGCATTGTTCCTCCTGGATCTGAGGTTCGACTATCGGCGCATTCTCCTCTCCAGCACCCTGGCATAGACTTTCCCGGGAACTCCCTGAGGAGGGTGATCCTCGGTAGTTGGAACACACCCTCCGGTCCCCTTCTTAAAAAGAGGGACCACCACCGGTCTGCCAGTCCAGAGGTACTGTCCCCAACGCCACGCGATGTTGCAGAGGCGTGTCAGCCAAGACAGCCCTACAACATCCAGAGACTTGAGGTAGTCAGGGCGTATCTCATCCACCCCCGGTGCCTTGCCACCGAGGAGCTTCCCAACTACCTCAGTGACTTCAGCCTGAGTGACGGACGAGTCCACCTCTGAGCCCTCGGCCTCTGCTTCCTCAGTGGAAGACGTGTCGGTGGGGTTGAGGAGATCCTCGAAGTATTCCTTCCACCGTCCAACAATATCCCCAGTTGAGGTCAGCAGATTCCCACCTCCACGGTAAACAGTGTTGGCAGGGCACTGCTTCCCCCTCCTGAGGCGCCGGACGGATTGCCAAAATTTCTTTGAGGCCGACCGTCTTTTTCCATGGCCTCACCGAACTCCTCCCAGACCCGAGTTTTTGCCTCCACAACCACCCGTGCTGCAGCCCGCTTGGCCTGCCGGTACCTATCAGCTGCCTCAGGAGTCCCACAAGCCAACCAGGCTCGATAGGTCTCCTTCTTCAGCTTGACGGCATCCCTTACTTCCGGTGTCCACCACCGGGTTCGGGGATTGCCGCCACGACAGGCACCGGAGACTTTGCAGCCACAGCTTCGAGTGGCTGCGTCGACAATGGAGGTGGAGAACATGGGCCACTCGGACTCAATGTCTCCAGTCTCCCTCGGAATCTGGTCGAAGCTCTGTAGGAGGTGGGAGTTGAAGATCTCTCTGAGAGGGGACTCGGCCAAACGTTCCCAACAGACCCTCACAGTACGTTTGGATCTGCCAAGTCTGTCCCGCCTTCTCCCCTCGCCATCGGATCCAACTCACCACCAGGTGGTGATCAGTTGACAGCTCCGCCCCTCTCTTCACCCGAGTGTCCAAGACATACGGTCGGAGGTCAGATGAAACAACTACAAAGTCGATCATCGACCTCTGACCTAGGGTGTCCTGGTGCCACTTGCACTGATGGACACCCTTATGCTTGAACATGGTGTTTGTTATGGACAAACTGTTGCTAGCACAGAAGTCCAATAACAGAACACCACTCGGGTTCCTCCCAATCACGCCCCTTCAGGTGTCACTGTCGCTGCCCACGTGAGCGTTGAAGTCTCCCAGTAGAACGACGGAGTCCTCGGTCGAAGCACTTTCCAGCACCCCTAACAGAGACTCCAAGAAGGCCAGGTACGCTGCACTGCCATTTGGCCCGTAAACACAAACAACAGTGAGAGACCTATCCCCGACGCGAAGGCGCAGGGAAGCGACCCTCTCGTTCACCGGGGTGAACTCCAACACATGGCGGCTGAGCCTGGGGGCAATGAGCAAACCAGCACCGGCCCGCCGCCTCTCACCGCAGGCAACTCCAGAGTAGTGGAGAGTCCAGCATCTCTCGAGGATTTGGGTTCCAGAGCCCAAGCTGTGCGTGGAGGTGAGCCCGACTATCTCTAGTCGGTATCTCTCAACCTCCCGCACAAGCTCAGGCTCCTTCCCCGCCAGTGAGGTGACATTCCATGTCCCTAGAGCCAGATTCTGTGTCCGGAGATTGGGTTGTCGACGCTCCGCCTTCGACTGCCACCCAGTCCACATTGCACCAGCCCCTTACGGTTCCTCCTGCAGGTGGTGGGCCCACGGGAGGTCGGTCCCACGTCGCTCTTTCGGGCTGATCCAGGCCGGGGCCCCGTGGGGAAAGACCCACCCACCAGGCGCTTGCATATGAGCCCCAACCCCGGGCCTGGCTCCAGGGTGGGGCCCCGGTTGCGCCATACCGGGCAACGTAACAGTCCTTGATTTTAAACTGTCCATAAAGGGTTCTGAAGTTGGAATGTAGGCAGAGCTAAAAAGGAAGGTTTTTAACCTCCCCTTATACATTGATAAAGTTGAGGCTGTTCCAGATTTTTGCTGCATGAAACTTAAACGCTGCTTCACCCTGTTTAGTTCTAACTCTGGGCACGAGCAGAAGACCTGTCCCAGATGTTCTCAGAGTCCAAGGAGGTTCATAAGCTACTAGCATTTCAGAAATATATTCTGGTAATAAACCATTAACCCTTGTACCCTGAAAAAAAGTTACACTCTTCCAAAAATGTCCTCTTCCAAAACATCATAAAAATAGTATATGTTAATATTTTTTACATAAATCTCTTAATCCACATCAGTCCTGATCATAAATGTCAAATATTTAAATATTTTCACATTTTTAACCTTTTATATGCCAGTGTATATGATGGCATCCCAAAATATTGTTAAAAAATTACTAAAAAAATTGCAATATTTTCAGAAATCTGAATGCAAAGTGAAATTTTCTTGCCATTGATTGGCAATAACATTGATTTTGATGAATTTTAATTTTTTTTGTAATGTCAGATTTTAAAAAAAAGCTACACTCTTACCATTTGGGGACAAAAATGTCCTCTTCCAAAACCTCATAAAATTGTATATGTTAATATTTTTTTTACATAAATCTCTTAATCCACATCAGTCCTGATCATAAATGTCAAATATTTTAATATTTTCAAAATTTTAACCCTTTTTATGCCAGTATATGTAATGGTATCTCAAAATACTGTTATACAATCAATTAGAAATAGCTATATTTTTCATAATCTGAATGTAAAGTGCAATTTTCTTGGGGGGATTATTAAAGTTGTGGATGTGCCATTGGTTGGCATTAAAATGCATTTTGATCAATTATAATTTTTTATGCTTTGTATGATTTAATAAATAACTCCCATTGGATCTCATCAAAACTGCAGTTTGGAACCTTAACTTTTTTGTTTTGATTTATGTGTTTTTGAAGTGAAAGAATAAAAGGTATAGTTTAACCCCCTTTGTCACAATGAACATTTAACAACCCCTTTGCATCATAACAAACTTGAGAGCAACAAATTGCAGCAGCACAAAAAGTAAACAGTGTGGTAGCAACAACTCTGTTGACACAGAGTAAAAACTTAGAAATATAGCCAGGTCAAGAGCTGTTTGTTCATTTCTTAACTGGCAGTCATGGCCTATCAATTCTGTAAGAAATCTAAATTTAACAAACTGCAAGCTCTGGAACAGGTTATGGGCTCTCGTGAGGACAGGACTGAGGATGACAACCAGCGAACCCAGTCCCCATACTCTTCCTCCCCGGAAGATACCTCTGACTCTGACTGGGCTCGCTGCAGTTTCAAGCAGTACATCCCCGGCAAACCAGCCAGGATCAAAGTTTACATGGCCTGTGACGTCCTCTTAAGCATTTAAAAGGCAAGTCTATGCGGGAAAACAATAGGATTGTTCTATGGAGGTCAACCAGGAAAGGAGAGTGGTTCTGCAGCTGACTCAAGGACTGGCAGGACATAAGGTGATGTGTGATAATTTTTCACCTCATATGGACTTAGGGAAGAGCTGCTAAAACGCAGCTTGCCAGAGCTTCCCACAATCCTGCTCCAGACCAGAAAAAGAAGCCTTCAATCCACCCTTTTTGGCTTTGCCAAGTCTCACACAGCTGTATCCTACATAACAAAGCAAGAACGTCCTGCTGCTCAGCACTGTTTACCGGGAGCCGGCTATCAGGCCACTGACGTTGTTTTACAACATCCTAGATGTCTCAGCTTTGAACTTCTTTGTGCGATGGATGACTGTGAATCCAACCTTGAACAAGAGCGCCGGATTTTCTTAGAGGAGCATTGGTCACTCCACTAATCCAACAACGCAGGCTGCTACCCCATGCACAAAGTGCGGCTGCCAGCAGAAACGCAGGAGCCACAGCAAGGCCAGGACAGTGTCAGTGGGTACCCAGGGACTTCCAAATACCCAAAAAGACGACTGTGCATGCAATGCACTGGCCCATGGGAGAAGGCCACCATTACCTGCTGCAAGTGTGAAAAAGTCTATCAGTCTATCAGCTATCAGTTTACACATCTTTCTGCTGCAATTAATGTGCACGGATATGAACTGAACTCACACAGGTGAGTGTGTGCATGCACACATCCACAGGCAGGAAGAGCTCAATGCAGCTGGTTTCAGGTTGTAAAAGCAGTATAAGTGTCTGTTCCAAATTTGGTAAATCTTTGTTTGTTGAAAATAAACTTTTTTTATGTTTTATTTGTAATTTATTTATAGAGCATCTAAGCTCTTGCTTTGGAGGGGAATCTGACACTGTTCTGATGATTGGCTGATATAATGGCATCATATACACTGGCATATAAAGGGTTAAAATTCTGAATTTTTTTAAATATTTGGTATTTATGTTCAGGACTGAAGTGAATTAAGAGATTTATGCAAAAGAGGACATTTTTGTAACCAAATGGTAAGAGTGTAACTTTTTTGTTAAATCAGACATTACAAAAAAAATAAAAAAAATCGATCAAAATCAATGTTATTGCCAATCAATTACACATCCATGACTCTAATAATCCCCCCAAGAAAATTTCACTTTGCATTCAAATTATTAAAAATATTGCTATTTTTTTGTGATTTTTTAACAATATTTTGGGATGCCATCATATACACTAGCATATAAAGGTTTCAAATTTTGAAAATATTCAAATATTTGACATTTATGATCAGGACTGAAGTAGATTAAGAGATTTATGCAAAAAAGTAGTATATTAACATATTAACATATACTATTTTTATGACGTTTTGGAAGAGGACATTTTTGTCTCCAAATGGTAAGAGTGTAACAATTTAGGTTACACAGTGCAAAAAAAGAGTAATATTGGATTTGTGTTTAAAATTTCTAAATTTGTTATAAAATACACACCTTTACCAAATATCATAGAAAAATACAAGTTCCAAGTTGAAAAGGACACTTTTGTCCTCATTGTTGTGTCCAATACTGACCGCTCAGCCTTTGGCACAATTTGTGTGGAATAAGTAATGAACGCACAGCCATTTCCATGTCATAGAGTCTTTATTGTTCACAGCCGACACAATAACGAGCCGAGCAGGCTATTCCCCAAGCACTGCTGATTTTTGTACAGAAAATGTAAGCCTTTTATACAGTTTTGATCTGACAGTTAGTAATAACTCTTTCTGTGATCTTTGATGAGCCTTTGAAGATTTTTATTAAACTCTGTGATGTCATTCTGTAACAACTTGGGACTCTCGCACCTGCTAGGCCCCTCTCATCTCTGACCTTGAGCATCAGGCTCCCATGTCTCTATCTTGGCCTTCAATGTGTGTGTGTGCTTTAAACTTCTCATGTTTTAAACGATATTCTTCTGAAATTAAGTTTTTTTTCTTTTACTTTAATATGTTTCTAAATGTATTAATATGATATCCCTTACTTGATTACAAACCATGCATAAGTATTAACCTTAAACACATAACATAAACTCATCATGCATAAATGAATAACTAACTAAGCACACAGAAATAAGCACATAACATGAAAAATATACCACATCATCAGGGCACAAGGGTTAAAAGACTAAACCAGTTGTTGTTTTAAAGTCTATTCTCTGAACAACAGGAAGGCAGTGCAGAGATTTTAAAACTGGACTAATGTGGTTATACTTCCTGGTTTTAGTTAGAACCCGAGCAGTAGCGTTCTGAATAAGCTGCAGCTGTTTTAGACCCTGTGTTATACCCTGGTTAGACCACTCCCTCTCAGGGATATAATCTCATCTCACAGACCAGTCTAATTTAGAATTGACAAAGTCCCTTGGATGATGGATTGAACGTCTTCTGTTTTCAAACCATGTCCAGATGCCTTCTTTTAACCCTTTAGCCTTTACCTAAGTGATGTAAAACAAAAGTGTATATTAAAGTTCTGAATGCTACTTTTACAGAAAAACAGTGCAAAAAGGAAAGTATAAACAGAGAAAAAGAGGCAAACTGTGAAACCCGGATAAATTTGGCCACCCTATGAAAGTCCGCTAGATGGTACTTTGGAACAGACAATGTATATATTAGTCCAGTTTTACTTTTATTCATAAAAAAAGCAAATTTGCTTAAATCCTCAACGATGTTTGCTGAATGCCTTTAATGTAAAAATATTGCTGAAGCTCCTTTCTTATTCAATAAAGTTCTTATTCAACCTCCTAAAAGCTGAATGTTGACCTCATGACGTTGTTCTTAAAGATTTAGATTTAGACTTTTCATTAGAACCAAACTTTTTAACATGACTTTGTTTTTTTTGGGACCTTGTTGTTCATTTATTTACTATCAATAAATAAAATAGGGTAAGATAAGCTCTCATTTTAATTAATATTTGGTTCAGAGCTCTAAAAAGTGTAAAATGAAGTGTTAGGCCCTTTTATTAAAAAAGATGCATATATACCTGTAGAAAAGCACTGAGCCCATTTCCACAGATTCCAGTAGATGTATGGGAACCTAGCCCTCTGTCTTAGGCCCATTTAAACGGAAAGAAACAGCAAAAAGTAAATCAATTAGCTTTTTTTATTAGTTAGCTTTTACTTATGTCACTATTTATGTCACTCTGTTATCTATGTTATTTATGTCACTAATAAAGCTGACTATTGAGCTGTATTATATATGAATACAGAATATTTTTTATCTTTATATAACTGTGTAAATTAATAAAAACTGTACTTAATGAATAATGAGTGTAAATCAACACAACAATAACATTGTGTTACACACTATTTGTGCTAAATAGGCAGGTGCCTTTAGTTGGTTGTTTTGCAGTGGACTCCAAAACTAGAGCAGAGAAGTAAAAACCATAACATTTTTACTGAAGTGTTGCTAAAGCAGGAGCCACAAATGATGTGCTCCAAATGTAACTGACCAATATAGTGCCCACTCCAGACCTGGTAACGTTCCAGAATAGAAATCATGTTCACATCTCTTCATTTTATATTTATGGACCTACAACCTTAAAAAGCTGCTTCAGTGAGTATGGAGAGTAGCCACAACCCTATGGGTGGGCAAACTAAGGCCCGTGGGCCATGCGGCCTGTTGTGCTGTTCAATGTGGATTAAACACTGCATAGATTTTGCCTTTTACTTCAACATTTTGCATCAGTTGATTTCACTAAACAACATGCTCCAAACGGTAAATACCTTTCCTATAGGCAAAATAAACGTGTTTTTATTGAGCATAAGTGAGTTCCCTGTGTTGGCCCGCCCTCCACAAGTGTTCCATGTTCTAACGTGGCTCTTGGGGAAAAATAATTGCCCACCTCTGCACTACAGTGAAAGAGCTGGGCAGAGACAATATGATAAAGTCTGTGAACTGTAGGTTTGCACATTTTCTTTTTCTTTCAAGCATTTGCCTGGTGCATGATAAGATATGTGAAAATTGAAGAAGGAATGACTAAATGTTGCTCAATAAAAGTGGAATTAAAGAGCATAATGACCCTCATCTGTTTGAGATCTATACTGGAGCTGTTCATGTCTTGCTCCCTTTAAGTGATGGCTGAAATTATGACCAATAGAACGCACAAGTCACTTGACATCCCCACTCTCTATTATACTAATTTTAGAACCGTTAAGATAAGAGATAAGATAAGATAAGACTTTATTGATCCCACAGATAGGAAATTCACTTGTTACAGGAGCTCTTTGACAGATAAAGTGAGAAAGGAAATGAAAGAATAAAATGTTAAAAACAATATTTTAAAAATGATATAATTTCAATAATGAATAAAATAATAATAAATTAAAATCACGAATAAACAGTGTATAGAAAATAAAAGTCATCATTGTCCATATAAAGATGATTTTTGCAGCTGCAAACATTTACAGGTATGTTCAACTCTCTCTGACAATCTTTCTTGTATCTAAAGTCCCAATTATATTTCAGGTATTATACAATCTATTTCCTATGCGTCTATGTTTTTACTTAAACTAAAAGCAGCTCAGTAGATGTTCTTTAACAGATGGAATCAGTATTGTGCTGGCTCTAATTACGCCTGTCGCTGTTGTGCAGGAGGTGATGTACTTCCAGTTTCCAGGAGAGCTGCTGATGCGGATGTTGAAGATGCTGATTCTTCCCCGTCGTGTCCAGGTACTGACTCTCTCTGCCTCTAATGGCATGATCATTGGCTTTACAACCAAAACAACCAAATTTTTACACCTGTTTGTTTCCAGTTTGTTCATCTGCTTTCCATTTTATTTATTTCCATTTTGTGCATTCCTGGGCAGACCTAATTAGAAATAAGTGAACAATGAATATGTGAACAAATCTTGACATCTAATAACATTTTTCTTATTTTTCCAAAAAACTTTCACTCAAAGTTAGTGGTTGGGTAAAATTATTTATTGTCAATCAATTGTGTCAACTCTTTTTAAATCATAACAACAACAGAAACTACCCAAATGACCCTGATAAAAAGTTTACATACCCTGGTGACTTTAACTTGATTACATGCACACAAGTTGACACAAACGGGTTCAAATCATCATAACATCCTGCTCTCCCCCGCATACACTTGTTGTGTCCTTGGGCAAGACACTTAACCTACATTGCCTCCAGTGAAGTTCTGTAACACTGGTAATAGTTTAATGTATGTAAAGCACTTTGAGTGCCTACTACAGTAGGTGGAAAGCGCCATATAAAAATAAATATTATTATTATTATTATTATAAATGGCTACTAAAGGTAACCATCTTCACTTGTGATCTGCTTGCTTGTAATCAGTGTGTGTATAAAAGGTCAGTGAGTTTATTTGCTCCTTACAGTTCCTTCCATCTTTCAACCATTGCTGCAGTGTGTTCTGAGTCATAGTAAAAGCAAAAGATTTTTTAAAGGATCTGTGGGAAAAGGTAATTGAACGGTATAAAACAGGAAAGGGATATGAGAGATTCTACTGAAACCAAATCAAGGTCAGGTGGACCAACCAATATTTTAACCCCAACTGCCAGAAAAATTGTTTGCAAAGAAAAAGATCCACAAATAGCTTAAGCTGAAACAGAGGACTCTCTGTAAAAAGTGGTGTGGCTGTTTGAAAATGCACAATAAGGAGGCACTTGAAGAAAAACCAGCTGCATGGTCGAGTTGCCAGAAGAAAGCTATTACTAAGCAAGTGCTACAAAGCATCCCACTTACAATACGCCAAACAGTACATAGGCAAGCCTCAAAACTTCTGCAACAAAGCCATTTGGAGTGATAAGACCAACATTGAACTTTTTGACCACAACCAAAAACAACCATTGCATTTGGAGAAGAGTCAACAAGACCTATGATGAAAGGTACACCATTCCAACTGTGAAACATGGAGGTGAATTGCTGATGTTTTGGGATGTGTGCGCTACAAAGACACAGAAAAAGATGAATCAGCAAATTCAGCACGTTATCAGTGGCTCAATGGTTGTCCCTCAACTGGAAGGTTGACGGTTCAATTCCCGCTGTCCCCACAAATCATACTGTCGTTGTGTCCTTGGGCAAGACACTTAACCCACCTTGCCCCCAGTGGTGTTCCAGCTGTAACGCTGGTGAATTGAAGCTTAATGTAAGTCACTTTGGATAAAAGCGTGCTAAATGAGTAAATGTAAATGTACTCACCATCTCGAATGTTGTGCATGGGATGTACTTGGACGTTCCAACATGACAACAATCCAAAGCACAAGGCAAAATTGATTTGTCATTGGCTACAGCAGCATAAAGTAAAGGTTCTGAACTGGCCATCTCAGTCTCCTGATCATTGAGACACTAAGCCACACAGTTCATGCAAGGCAGCCCAGGATTTTACAGTAACTGGAAGCTTTTTGCCAAGAAGAATAGGCAGCTTTACCATCTGAGAAAATAAAGAGCCTCATCCACAACTACCACAAAAGACTTCAAGCTGTTATTGATATTAATGGTGGCAATACACGGTATTAAGGACTGGGGTATGTAAACTTGATCAGGGTTATTTGAGTAGTTTGTCATTATGAGTTAAAAAGAGTAAACACAGTTGTTTGCAAATAATTGGCTTCACCCAGCCACTTACAGTAGGTGAAAAAAAGTTTTTTTGTTTTATCATTTATATTCTTTAAAAAAAAATCACAAATTCTGCCAGGGTATGTACACACTGTATATGAATTGCGTTAATTTTGCCAGTTGTGACATGACAGCTTTGTTGTAGGCTTTAATAATGGAAATTGTGTAGTCAATTTCCTAAAGCCATCTGATGCTTTTTCCTACCATTAAAAAAGTAATTAATAGGCACAATGCCTATTTCCAGCAATGGAATTAAAATTACAGAAGAGATGAGGTGTGGCAACTGCAGGTGGGCACAGATAAATATACATTATAACAATAGATCTACACATTTGCCAGTAATAGCCTAGATATGTTATAAGAATTCTTTAACTATATTAACCAGAGAGACACGTAGATGGAGTATAATTTAAAAAAAGGAATGGTCAGGTTTAATTCTTGCAAGAATGAAGCAAAAGTACAAGCATGTCACAAGTGGTACAGAATGAGGTTTGCTTGCTTAAGTAAACAATACATCATGATATATTATATCACTGCAGTTAAAGCTGTAAAAGGTGTATCTTTCACACACACTCCCCAGCACAAGCTCCAGGTGCAGAGTTCTCCTTTGGCAAGTTATGTCTACGTCTAGTTATGTCTAGTTCCCGCTTGGATTAGCATGAAGAATATGACATCATCAGACATAAACTATGAGCACCCAGTAATTATAAACAATAGGAAATGAAAAATTATTATAACATTCCCCCCTCTTTATGCTGATAAACATTAGCATAAAACTATATATTAGCTTGAGTGTGAATTGTATACATTGACAAAAGCGAAAACCCAACAGGGCAGCTGACTTAGCCTAAGTACATTTAAAATAATTATTTGGTTCGGATTACAAACGAGACAACGAAGACCGTACATGGTAATTTTAGGAATGGAAAAACAATTTAATTCTTGCAAGAATGGAACAAATAAGACAACATGCAACAATGGTACATGGTGATTTGCTTAACATGTTTACAACACATGAAGCTTTTATAGGTGTACATTATGCCCGCCTCTCAGCTCCAGGATCATAGATGGACATGTATTGAGCTGATGTGTGTAGGTGATAGGTGTATATGTCACTAAAGGTACATGACATAAATCCTTATTGGATTTAATGCATATCAGGTGATGTGCATTTGTGTAACAAGGAGGGTGTGGCCTAAGGAGATCAAGACCTTATATCAAGGTGTGCATAATTATTAGGCAGATTCTTCTCTTCAGGAAAAATGGGTCAAAAATAAATAAAATTTAACTGACTGAAAAGTAAAAATTGTAAAAAAAAAAATCAACAGGGTCGCAAAAAGTGTTGAGAAGAAAATACAAATTAACCGCCAAAGATTTGGCAAAGAATTAAATGTAAAGAAACCAGGAACCCATTATCCTCCAGTGCTGCCATATTCCACAACTGCAACCTACCTGAGTGTCAAGAAGTACGAGGTGTTCAGTTCTCAGAGACATGGCCAGATTTTTCAAAGGTTTTGTGGACTGATGAGATGAGAGTGACTCTTGACGGACCAGATGGATGGGCCTGTGGTTGGATCAGTAACAGACACAGAGCTCCACTTTGACTTCGACGCCAGCAAGGTGGAGGTGGGGTACTGGTATGGGCAGGTATTAATGATGATGAGCTAGGTGGACCTTTTCGGGTTGAAAATGTACTCAAAATCTACTCTCAGACCTACTGCCAATTTTAGAAGACACTTTCTTCAACCAGTGGTGCAGGAAAAAGTCTGCATCTTTCAAGAAGACTTTGATTTTTATGCAAGACAATGCTCCATCACATGCATCAAAGTTCTCCACTGCGTGGCTGCCCAGTAAAGGCCTTATAGATGAAAAACTAATGACATGGCCCCCCTTCTTCACCTGACTTAAACCCTATTGAGAACTTTTGGGCCCTTCTTAAGCAGGACATTTACATTGAAGGTAAACAGTAAACCTCTCTGAACAGTGTCTGGGAGGCTGTGGTTGCGGCTGCACAAAAAGTTGATTCTGACCAGATTAAGTACTGACTGTTATCGAAAAGAAGGGTTGCTATATTGATCACTAAATTTCAGAAATTATTATCTGTAAATTTTGAGTTTTATTATTGTCACTTTAACAGGTGAAAATAAACAAGTGAAATGGGAAAATATTTTTTCTCATTTAGTTGCATAATAATTTTGCTAAGAAGAGTAGCTAATAGTAACCTAATAATGGTGTACATGTAGATCTTCTCTTAAGAAAGCTAAAAATGTCCAGGTTTGAGGGTTTGTTAACATTTTGGATTGACAAAGAGCACTGTAGTTGCACAATAACAAAATTAATCCACAGAAATATAACTTGCCTAATAATTGTGCACACAGTGTATAACAGGGTTACTATTTTAGCAGTGTAGCCACTATAAGGACCAAGACAAGAAAAGTAAAACAGATGAATCCATTGGTAACATCAAAATTCAATAAATCAGAGACACAGAATCACTCCAAAATTTAGAAATGCTGGAGATGTCCCATTTGGACCCAGAGCTTCGGCCTGACCAGCCTATCCATCTCTGTACCTAAAATGAAAAGAAACAAAACATGGAGTGCACATTCACAATAATTCAAATCAATTCTCTCAAGCATAATAAATTCAATGAACCTTATGCCCCTTTAGGACTTAGTATGATCAGTCATGAGGCTGTTGTCCCGTTGGTGTACATGTAAATGATGATGTCCCCCCCAGACCAGCGGTCCCCAACCTTTTATGCGCCACAGACCGGTTCAATGTCAGACAATATTTTCACGGACCGTCCTTTAAGGTGTGACAGATAAATACACAAAATAAAATAATACAAGCAGCATACAAAACTGTAATATTTTCTAAATATATTAAATACATTTTACACTTGATGTTTAAGTTTCTGTTTAACATTAAGTGAGGTGCATTTTTATGTGGACAAGATTCTGTAAGCCAAAATAAAGGAAACATGATATTAGCAACTGATAATCGGTTTGAATATGTTACAGTTGAGATTAATATAGAAAAATACAAAAACAAAATGGTTTATTGTATTTATAGAGCATTTGCTTGTAAAAAAACTCTTTACATACAGTATGGAACAAATCTATACTGAACAAAATCCTACTGAACAAAAAGATATTTTCCTACAGTATTCAGTATTCAGCCCCTTGAACTTTACGACCATTTGCCACATTTCAGGTTTCAAACATAAAGATATGATTTTTTCTGAAGAATCAACAAGTGGAACGCATTTATGAAGTGGAACAAAATTTATTGGATATTTAAAACTTTTTTAACAAATAAAAAAACTGAAAAATTGGGCATGCCAAATTATTCAGCCCATTTACTTTCAGTGCAGCAAACTCTCTCCAGAAGTTCAGTGAGGATCTCTGAATGATCCAATGTTGACCTAATTGACTAATGATGATAAATGGAATCCACCTGTGTGTAATCTAGTCTCCGTATTGTTAGAATAATTATTCAGTTTGGATCACAAACAAGACAACGGACATGGTAAATTTAGGAATGGAAGACCGGTTTAATTCTTGCAAGAATGAAACAAATCAGGCGCATGCAACAATGGTACATGGTGATTTGTTTAACATGTTTACAATCAGTCATTAAGTGTATGTGGATAAGCACATAAACTGGATCATGAGTGAGAGCATACTATATAATATACAATTAGTATGACAATAGTCGTTCAGCAGGTGCATGTCTAGGAATGTTGTTCCAGCAATGGCCACATCCATCAGTCTCACCAACAAGCTCCGAATACATGGAAAGCAACACAAGCAAAACAGTTATCATGAAAGTGCAACATAAAGTACATCAATACAGATTTTAAAACCCGGCTGACTCAAACATACTTGGCTGACTTCAGTCTTTCTGTGAGGCGTCTGCATGTCCTCCGTGGGTTCTCTCCGGGTACTCCGGCTTCCTCCCACCGTCCAAACACATTTAAAGTGTCCCTTGTGAATAAATGTGGGAGTGAATGATTGTCTGTCACTGTCCGTCTCTAAAATATTAGCCCTGCGACTAACTGGCCACTGTCCAGGGTGTGACCTGCTTCAGACCCAAAGCTTCTGGGATAGGCCCCAGTCAGTCGCGATCCCTAACGGGACTAAGCGGTAGAAAATGAAGGAATGAATGAAATCCCAGTCAAATTCACAAATATTTTGTTAAACCAGGTCAAGATTAAGTCCTCTATTGTATTCTCTATATACAGAATACTTTGCCAATTTTTCTGCTACACTGTGAAGTCCTTTTCTCAAAGGCTTTAGTTGTGAGGTTAACCAGACCTGTGCTACTTAGGACGGAACCATGTTGTAGATCCCACCCTTTTCAGCTAAAACCATGCTCAGTGCTATTTTGTTCTGTCCAGTCATTGGACCAGTTTTCTCAAATTTTTAGTTTTAGTAGTTAGTAGCATCTCTCCTCTTGTGCAATTCATAAATCTTTGTTGGTTGTAAATATACTTAATTTAATCTTCATTTGCATAAATTGTCTCAAAAGGTAAAAATCAAATCCGCTGCTAATTGAGTTTTTGTCTTATATTCATTAAGGACACCTCGACTAACATCGATTTTGTTGATGTTTATGGGGCTCTCAAATTAACCTGAGGAGTTGCTCTTCTGCTCCTAAGGTGCTAGCTTCTGCTCACAATGTTCTCCGTCACATTGTATGTGAACAAATAAAACGAGGATCCTTTAAGGACGCATGTTTCCAGTCAGCAGGCAATGCTGGTCTAATGGTCTTACTTTCACAAAACCTCCAGACTTCTGCTTCTGATCTTTACGTTTGTCAAGTTCACAGTAATGTTACAGGAAGTCATGTGACTCCCGTCACTGGCCCTGCTCCCAGGTGTAAACCAAGATAAGTTCAAAGAACTATGTTAATATTAGCTCTTACTGGTGGTTATATTAATTGTCAAATCTTCTTTTCTGAACTGGTACTTGTTGTAGTTGGCTTCCATCCAAATAAAGAACAAACAAATAAAATCAGAACTTTATCTGATGTTATAAACCCATAAGTGCGTCCTAGGTTTTCGTCAAACAAAACCATAAAAGCTCTTAAAATGATCAAACCATAAAAATACTCTAGCAGACAGAACCCTGTTTCCACAGAGATGGTCTGCCGGAAATCTACTTTAATCTGAAAGGTTTGGTTTAATAAGACTAAATAGTGCTTCTCTAGAACGGTCATGTCAATATTATTTATTTCATTATTTAGTTTAAACTCGTCTTTTAAACTGTACTAAACACTGTTGTTATAGCATTATGCTAACCAGTAGGTTAACCATGCATCACTTCGTCACTTTAATACAGTTTGGTTAAAATTTTCTTCTCCCCCCTTTTTGAGACATGGGACAACCATGGCTCAAAACACCAAAAAATATATAAATTTCAACAAAGCTCCTTGTAAATTTTGCTTTATTTACTTAAAATCACCACAAATGAAAATATCTTTAGGATTTTGTTCAGTATAGATTTGTTCCATACTGTCTATAAATAATTCAGTTTCACCACAAGGTGCTCTATAAATATAATAAAACATTTTGTTTTTGCATTTTTCCCATATCCCGAGTCAGTCTTCGGGTCTGAGTTTTGTTCTTTTGTCACGCAAAATACACGCAAAATGTCATTGGATACAGGAATAAGTTCATACATACACATATTTCACATAACTGTTTAAACAAACGCAATTTTTAAATTTTTTTTTTTTTTTTTTTTTTTTACTTTTACAGTTACGTGATGCTTTTCTGGCCTCAAATTGTATCTTTATATTTTTCTTATCCGGGGAAATCACTGATAAAGCAAAGATTGAAACTTTACAGTTGATTCTAGTAGGTTATATAAGTTTATATATATATATATATATATATGTAGCAGATCAGCCTCCAGAACGCCACACGGATTATAACATTTGTTTAATCACTTACAGACCTCCAAACTGTTTCACTAAGGGTCTTCAAGATTAACAACTGTTTCCCCATCGGCCTCCAGAGACAGGCCGTGGACGTAAATCTTGAGAAGAAGACATGCTAACCCCGTTTTCTTTCAGATAAAAGGACACCAACGTGTCCTTTTTAACTATTCACAGATGTTTCTTGCTTGGATAAGACTGAACCAGTCTTCAGGACTTATAATTAACGATTTTGTTTGTTTTCATAAAAGCTGGGACCTAGGTCCAACCAGCACCAAAGACCAACCAGGTCAAAGACTCATGGAGAGATCCAGACGCTATAGACGCCACTGTCAGAAAGTCATAAATTCTGAAGATAAGGTGTTCATCCAGCTTTCTCGAGAACACTTTATTCTAATCCTGATTGACAGTTGAAAATGTCTTTGATCATAGTCATTCGGGCATGGTCAAACACTACCCCCTTTTGGTTTAACTGGACAAATGACTCTGCACTCAAGAAGGACATTTGGTGTTATTTCATTAAAGGACATTTTGTTATTTTATTACTTAGAAAGATTGTGAATGTACTAACAATTATACTGTTTGTTTCAGGATGCAGAGTTTTACAAGTCAACTAATTCCTTCCATTCCTACAGAGTTACGTTTTATGTTAATAAAATGTAATGAAGATATGTTTTTATAATAAGTCTGACAAATGTTTCTTTGCATAATCCTGCAAGTACGAATGGTTTTGTGTGTTTTACGAAAACCAAGGAAAATAGGGTGAAACAAAAGGAATGTTTAAGACTTAGTTTAAACATTTAAACTCCCCCCCAAAGCAATGCCTTCCTCTGTAAGACACACACCGTCCAAAAGTGTTAAAAGTGACCGCTGGTCAAAAACACGCTCTCTCTGCACTACTCTTCGTCTCCTCTTCACTTCGCACTGGACCTCTTGTCCGTTCAGGGCCGTAGGCCCTCGAAACCCTTTCAAGCTTCGGACCTCGTGTAACGAGTAAATTTTCTTTGTACTTTAAAGTCTGCAAGTTTAGCTTGCCGCGCTAAAGTTTTCTTTCTTAACACAGCTGATCAAAGTAGCTTACTTCCTAAAGCCTGCCAACGAAAGGAAGTTGCCTCGCTTTTATTTTTGAAGATTTCCTGCCTGCTAAAGAGTTAGCTTGACTAAAATCTAACTTTCTCGAGCAAGTTTAAGCCAGCAACACAGCCGCTAAACCTTCTCCAGTGGACCTCGCAATAACTTTAAAGGACTCAATTTCACTCTGTGTGCGGCGCTGATGTTGGACAGTAACGGACGCTTCTGGGACCAGTCCCCAGGCCCTACACCTTTTCTCTGTGTACACGTTAAGGCCATCTTGGAGACTACACTCGTCATCGGCGTGCGACCTGAGTCGAAAGGACCCCTTTTGACTCCTGGTTGCCAAGACCTGAGAACCAATACTACCAAGGGTGAGTCTGAACGTGACACATAATTTGGCGTCTAACTGTCTAAACATAGTAGCCTTAGCACCAGAAACTGTCATCAAACCCCTCTAAACGCGCTCCGTAAAATCCCTCATCTAATAATAGAATCAATAATCAATAATTCCTTTTGTTTCACAAAATCCTCTGAAAGCAAGTTTATCGTTCTTTGATTTACCCATTTATGTGTCAATAACTATTCCTTTGTGTCATTTCCCCTTTAATAAAACCCCATAAAGACATTTACTGTTTCAATGTTTAATTCATTAATTTTCGAAAACGAGTGAGAATTTACTTCCTTTAGATTAATGAGACTAAACAGTTTCTCTGGATCTGTGTAAAACTAGAGTGGTGCCCCGAAAGAAATTAATATTTTGATAAGAAAAATATTAATTATTAATTTTCATAATTAATATTCATATTAATTATTAATTAATAAGACCATATTCACTACAATATATATATATATATAAACTTTGTCCTTCACCCTCCGCGGGTGGTCTCATCCTTCGAGCTCGGGTCCTCTACCAGAGGCCTGGGAGCTTGAGGGTTCTGCGCAGTATCTTTGCTGTTCCTAGTACTGCACTTTTCTGGACCGAGATGTCTGGTGTTCTTCCAGGGATCTGCTGTAGCCACTCTTCCAGTTTGGGGGTCACTGCCCCGAGTGCTCCGATGACCACGGGCACCACTGTCACCTTTACCTTCCAAGTCTTTTCTAGCTCTTCTCTGAGCCCTTGGTATTTCTCTAGTTTCTCATGTTCCTTTTTCCTGATGTTGCAATCACTTGGTATTGCCACATCAACCACAACGGCTTTCCTCTGCTGGTTGTCCACCACCACGATGTCTGGTTGGTTCGCAATTACCATTCTGTCAGTCTGAATCTGGAAGTCCCACAGGATCCTGGCTCGGTTATTCTCTACCACCTTTGGAGGTGTTTCCCACTTTGACCTTGGGGTTTCCAGTCCGTACTCCGTGCAGATGTTCCTGTACACTATGCCAGCCACTTGGTTATGGCGTTCCATGTATGCTTTCCTGCCAGCATCTTACACCCTGCAGTTAAGTGTTGGATTGTCTCAGGGGCCTGTTTCCACAGCCTACACCTTGGGTCTTGTCTGGTGTGTTCGATCTGGGCCTCTATTGCTCTGGTGCTCAGGGCTTGTTCCTGTGCAGCCATGATGAGTGCCTCTGTGCTGTCCTTCAGTCCGGCCCGTTCTAGCCATTGGTAGGATTTCTTGATAATAGCCACTTCAGTTATGTTCCGGTGGTACATCCCATGTAGGGGTTTGTCCTCCCATGATGGTCGCTCCTCCAGCTCCTCTTCCGCTGCTCCCCATTGCCTGAGACATTCACTAAGCACGTCATCTGTCGGGGCCTTATCTTTGATGTACTTGTGGATCTTGGATGTTTTATCCTGGATAGTGGCTCTCACACTCACTAGTCCACGGCCGCCTTCCTACGGCTAGCGTACAGTCTCAGGGTGCTGGATTTGGGATGGAACCCTCCATGCATGGTGAGGAGCTTTCGTGTCTTAACGTCTGTGGTCTGTATCTCTTCCTTTGGCCACCTTATTATTCCTGTAGGGTATCTGATCACTGGCAGGGCGTAGCTGTTTATTGCCCGTGCCTTGTTCTTGCCATTGAGCTGACTTCTTAGGACTTGCCTTACTCGTTGGAGGTATTTGGCAGTTGCTGTTTTCCTTGTTACCTCTTCAAGGTTGCCATTTGCCTGTGGTATTCCAAGGTACTTGTAACCATCCTCAATGTCTGCTATTGTTCCTTCTGGTAGTGAGACCCCTTCTGTGTGGACTACCTTCCCTCTCTTTGTCACCATTCGACTACACTTCTCAAGCCCGAATGACATCCCAATGTCAGAGCTGTAGATCCTGGTGGTGTGGATCAGTGAGTCAATGTCCCGCTCGCTCTTAGCGTATAGCTTGATGTCATCCATGTAGAGGAGGTGACTGATGCTGGCCCCATTCCTGAGTCGGTATCCATAGCCAGTCTTGTTGATTATTTGGCTGAGGGGGTTCAGACCTATGCAGAACAGCAGTGGGGACAGAGCATCTCCTTGGTATATGCCACATTTGATGGATACTTGTGCAAGTGGCTTGCCATTGGCCTCAAGGGTGGTTTTCCATAGCCTCATCGAGTTTGCAATGAAGTGTCTTAGAGTCCTGTTGATGTTGTACATCTCCAAGCATTCAGTGATCCATGTGTGTGGCATTGAGTCATATGCTTTCTTGTAATAAATCCAGGCAGTGCACAGGTTGGTGTGTCGGGTTCTGTAGTCTTGGGTGACTGTTCTGTCAACCAGGAGTTGGTGTTTGGCTCCTCTGGTTTCTTTTCCGATGCCCTTCTGTGCTTTGCTCATGTATTGATCCATGTGCCCACTTATCTTAGCCGCGATGATGCCTGACATGAGCTTCCATGTTGTGGAGAGACAGGTTATTGGCCAATAGTTGGATGGGACTGTACCCTTTGTGGGATCCTTCAGGATCAGGATTGTAGGCCCTTCGGTAAGCCATTCAGGGTGCCTCCCATCCCTAAGCAGCTGGTTCATTTGTGCTGCAAGGCGCTCGTGGAGTGCAGTGAACTTCTTTAGCCAGTAGGTGTGGATCCTGTCAGGGCCCGGTGCTGTCCAGTTTTTCATACCTGAGACTCTTTCTTGGACGTCTGCCGCTGTGATGGTAACTGGATTCTGTTCAGGGAGGTTGCTGTGGTCCTCTCTCAGATCCACCAGCCACTGTGCATCGCTGTTGTTTGATGCCTCCCTCTCCCATATATTTTTCCAGTATTGTTCAGTTTCCAGCCTTGGTGGGTCGGCTCTGCTGTTATTATTACCCTGCCACTGAGCGTACACTTTCGCAGGTTGAGTTGCGAACAGCCGGTTTATTCTTCTGGCTTCATTTTCTCTTGTGTACCTCTTTAGGCGGCTGGCCAAGGCTTGGAGCCTTTGTTTGGCAGTTTCAAGTGCTTCAGGTATTGGCATCTGGTTGTACCTGAGTTTGGGTATTGGTTTTCTCATTGCACCTTTCTTGACCTCTGTCAGTTGGCTCACTTCTCTCCGTGCCTTTTTGATTTTAGTCTCCAGCCTTTGTTTCCATGGTGGGTATTGTTTATCATGGTTCCCATGGTTGCTCTTATAGACAAGCATCTCGAGGATCACTGCTGCTGAGGTGATTATATATATATATATATATATATATAATTTTGTGGAACTAACATTTAACACTAAAAATAGACTTACAGGAGCAAATGAAACTTTAATTTTCAGATGGTTATTGCAAATATATTTTGATAATTTTATAATAATTCCTAAACATAATACAATACAGTCAATAATACAAGTGTAATGATGTTGCGAGAGAGTGAATAGAGGCAGTTTTGTGACAAAAGAACGAGACTCAGACCCGAAGACTGACTCAAGAAATGAACGAATCCTTCTGTTTCTGCGTTCAGCCTACGGGACTTGAATGAACGACTCAGAGACTCGGAGATGAACGACTCCTTTCTGTTTCCTGTATGAGATGTTGCGCAATGCACATGGACAGGTCCACACAAAAGTGAATGACTCGCTCTCTGTGATGACTCGTTGTTCCTGAGTCATACTAAAGACTCAAAAAGAACGAATCGTTCATGAACGACTCATCACTATGATGCAGTGTTCACCATGAACCCTAAGGGTTTGGCAAAAAAAAAAAAAATGTTCAATCCTGTGTTAGTCCTCCTAGTACTCACAATAACTAATACTAATGAATTAAAACATTCAAATCAAGAAATCCAAATTTTTTTTTAATGTAACTACAAACCTCTATTAAAACACAGCAAGCAACTTGGCTTATGCTCTTTAACAATTTACCTTGTTAGTTTAAGAAACCTTTTAATTTATTTAGTTCTTATTAACATATTTATTTTCTCTTTCTGTCTCTTTCTCTATTATAATTTTTTCTTTGTCTAAAATAATATTGACTTTGTTGTATTGGGGTGTACTTGTCCAGTGTTAATTTCGTTGACGAAATAATTTCGTCATAAATATTTTTTTGCGGACGAAAACGAAACGAAAACTAAAAAAGAAGTCACTGATGGAGACTAAAACTATAACTAAATTGATTGACATTATCGTCAACGAATAAAGGACGAGACGAAAATAGACTCTGACGAAAATCCAATTAGCAGACGGGATAGATGAACAAAAGAACCAATTCGCAAACGGAACAGTCGAAGACACCCGGTACAGTAGGTGGCGGTATGCTCGAAAAAATTGGTTGCGACCGCCATTAATACTAGAGAAGAAGAAGAAGAACAGAACAGGCGAAACTGCATGAGAAGAAGAGAGAAGAGAGAAGTCACTTTAGCACAAAGTGCTTTCTTGAAAATGAATAGAGGTAAATAAGTGTTACTATTCTGTGGTTGAATTGCCAGCATTGTGGTAGCAAGAAGAAAATGTCGTTCAGTGCACTTTAGATTCGAAATTAAAAATGTTTGCACTTATTGTTCAGCTCAGCTGTAAGCTTTATTGTCCTGGACCTAACTTTTTCTTTTATTGATGGTGAATTGGCAGCTAGTTATTGTTTACATTACCATGACAGTGTTTGTTGCTGCATA